>CAUOPZ010000565.1:17500-235000 GCA_963457665.1 Thysanoteuthis rhombus | reverse complement strand
AAGTGCAATTCATTCAGAATTTTTTATAGAAATGGTTACTCATTAAAACTGTTTGAATAGACCTAATCTATCCACAACATCTCCATAAAACGACCTATTTTTATTGATATTTGTTTTATAATTTTCTGGGATTATGATGCCCTGTGCTAGGCTTTGTTTATACTTTTCAATATCTCCTGAAAAATTTGTTACACCTCTGCAAGACTGTAAAATCATATACTTACTCAACAATCCAAAAAAAGATAATTTCAGTGTCTAATTTGTAATTGTAATATAAAAATGAAATGCATCCTGCTCACAAATATGGATTTTTCATTAAATATCTTAAAAGGTAGTGGTAATTAACAATATGGGAATAAAAAATTGAGAAAAACGTGTTCTCAAAAATTTCATCATTATTATTATTATCACAAAGATAAAACTACGCATTTGTCTTCCTTACAGGCATCAACGAAAGTTTATGCAGTACAGAAAGTACCTGTTATATGTTGAGAATTAACTAAATATAAAGGACTGAAAACCAGTGTCAGTTGTCTGCATCCCAGAGAAAATAAAGAAGGAATGTTTTCAATAAACCAGATACGAGTTAAGGGGTCAGGTCAGAGGTACGCAGTGGGGTGGAAACAAGCACTGTGATCTTGTTGGTGTTTAGATAAAGTAAATTGATGTATTAATGTTTTACTTCTTGAGTTGATGTTAGTGTGTATGTGTACATCAATCTACTTTATCTACCCTAACCCTCACGCTCCTACTTAAGAAACACATGCCTGTTTCCACTGTGCCAGGATACCTCTGGCTGGATCCTTTGACCCATATCCTGATTTTCTCAGAAATTTTCCTCCTTTCCTCCCTTTCAGAAACAGCCATCTAATGCTGATTTTCATTCATTTGTTTTTAGTTTCTCAATATGTAATAGTTGCATTATACTTTTTTCTGTACTGCACAAACAATTGATGCTGCCTGTGAGAGGAAATTCCATCCATACCATAAATATATTTGATTACGTGAAGCTGGAAGATATAATTTCATCTATTTTTTCTACATCATTTATACACTTAAGATTTTTATAGATATATTCAAATGAACTTTTCCAAACTTTGACTTGATGTAGTTTTCCTCAGTATTTAATGCCTTTTTCTTTTATAGCTTTTGATGAAGCTCAACCAAAAACAAATGCTAAACTCAGGTAAATATCCCTTCTTTTTAAAAGTGAAATTATTGATGTACTTTGTCAATAAGTCTATAAACATATATTTAACAAAACAAGCATTTATTTTTCAAGATAATTTCTTTCCTTGTCATTGCACTTATGATGATTCAACACTTTGCCTAGGGTTCAGGAATCAGGATGCAGGTGAAAAAAAAAGTATGACCTGACTACCTTACCAATGCTTAAGTGGAAAAAAAATGCATGAAGTAACCTAAGAAGTATGTGGCTGTACAGAGAAGCAGTATCATTAAGTAAATGGTTGTATCTAGTTTGGTCTATTGCGGCATTTACATTTATCACTTCAATTTATATGGCCATTTTACACATGTTACCCTCTTAAAGGGCCTGGTGTATTGTATATGGTACTGGGGCATTTGCGTTCTTGACAATTACATCCTGGGATATTTGCACCTGGTATTTTTCCACCCCAGTCATTTGCATACTGGACAATAGAATACCGATCGAATGCTCCCCTAGCCATTTGCATCCAGTATTTTTTGTGTTCTGGTCATTTACATCCCACTATTCTTACAAGGAGGTGCCTACAACAGGCATACTTTGCTGCAATACAAGAATATAGTAAGGAGAAAATAATTGTTTATCAAAAAATACCAATATGCTCTTATAGGTCTGTAGAATCACCCAAAAAATTTTCCAAGCCCCAAATGCTTGAGAGAATTCTCCAGACCGAATGGAATCACGTCAAGCAACAACAAAAAAAAAAATGAAGTTAAAGATCACTTTCTGACCTTAAATCTATTTCTTCTGGGACAATTAACTCCGTAGAAAAATTAATACTATATATTTATACCTCCTAAATTTCTTGGTAAATTTTGATCAAATTTGGTGTTGGGCATGGGATAAGAAAGTGATTCAATTTGGGGACAAATGTGATTAAATTCATTTTTGATTTAGAGATGATTTTTCGATTTTAATATTTGGTACGTTTCAATATCCGCTCCTGTCTGTCTCCCGAAGTAATGATTGAATTTTCTTTAATTTTGATATTTTATACATTTTTATATTCACTCTTGTCTGTCTATGTGATATCTCCAAATGTAGTGTACAAATAGAATGAAATTTTGTGGAAAAATAAGCTATATTGTAAGGATGAGATCATTATGTTTTTGATTAAGCAATAATTTTGTATTTCTGTTTTTATAAATTTCTGTACTACCTCTTGTCTGTCAACATGATAGCTTCAAAAGGTCTTAATTTTGATCAAATTTTGTGTAAGGTGTATGGTAAGAGAGATGTGATCAAAGTCAGGGGGGATCCAGTAATTAGTTTTTGATTTTGATGTATTTTCTCCTATTTTTCAATGCAGAAAATTCTATATTTATAGTCTTTTTTATCATTTTTATTCATATGCGATAATGAATCATAAATTTTACAGCCGATTGAAGAAGGGGGGGGGGACACAATCTATGACATAATGTAAAGTATACTGTTAATTGAGATATATATATATATATAAGCTAAACAACATTATCTTCACCCAATGTCATCATCCTGAACCTTATTATTTAAACAATCTACCCCATGGCAAACAGCACATGCATGCACTGACATATTTCAAATAATTCTTTACACAGTTACTTTTGTCCTTAGCATCCACAGCAAAAGAATTTCTGTAGACCCAGCAGCTAAAAGATCTAAAAAAAACAAGACATGAATGTTTTGGGAATATATTTTACAGCACATTTGAAACTGGTTTATTTTTAGTCAGTTTTAGCTAATCAGTCAAAAAAATAAAATCAGCAATGAAGGTATAAATATTACCACTGAATTGCTCTAACTTAACCAATGTGTAATATGTAGAATACCAGGAATATTCAATATGGAATGATTCTTTGCTGATATTTCATGGTCAAAAATGACAACCCAAGGTTCATATATGGCCAAATGGATAAATTCCAAAAGTTATGACATTACAATCTTGCAGAAAGTAATTGGCAACCAGCTTAAATCATATCTAAAAACCATACAGACTAGGAAAAGAATTATTGCCAGTTTTCTTATGAATTTTAAGGGCAGCGATTTTGAAACTTAAAATGAACTGTGAATGTGCATTTCTTCCAATTATGACAAAGTAGATATAAAAGGATTCATGCCAAAATTTAATTACTCTTCCACAAAATTTATTGAAAACTTTCAGAAATATTGTGTGGACAAAGAGGAGCAAATCCAGAAATATGCAGAAGTATGTATCTCTTAATCAAAAAACAAATTCCTGGATCCACCTCAAAAATTTTATTCCTTCATTCTTACAATTTAATCAGAATTCTTTGAGAACTTTTGGAGATATTGCACAGAGATAGAAATGAATACGGAAATTTAGGGGATAGGGTGTGAAAATATCTCTAATTCTTTGGATTGCCCTTGAATTTGATCACTTCTGCCTTATCCTATTGTCCACTTTTCCATGAAATTTTGTTGACATTAATTGCAAACTTTTGGAGAAATTGTATGGACTGACAGGGGCAAACCAGAAATGTATGAAGGAAAAAAACTTGGAAAATATCTCTCTATCAAAAACAAAATTCAATCAAATGATGAATAGACTGTAAATTGATATATATATATATATATATATATATATATATATAATATTATCTAAACAACATAATCTTCACTCAGTGTCATCATCCTGACCCTTCAAAAAAATTTAATTGAAATTTATTGAGAACTTTTGGAGATATTATGTGGACAGACAATGCTGAATACAGAAATTTATTGAAAAAAAATGCAAAAATATTAGCCAGTATATGTATGGGGCTGACCTTTTTGACAATAGCGTCAGCTCTCATGGGTCAATAATCAATGTTAGCGAAAAAAATGTGATTACATTTTGAAATAAATTGTTCTAAATTTTTTTCTTGTTTTAGAAAAAACAGGTGTTCATTAATAAAACATTAAATTTGGTTGTAATCTAGCCAGTGTTCACATTTATTGGTGGAAGAAAAATTATAACTATGTAATTTATTTCTTTATGAATTATTAGTTCCATCATTACTTTACCAAATTGTCCTAAAATGTTTCCAACTTTTGGGGAGAGGAATGTATCTGTTTCAACACCTTAGGTATACATTTCATTACTTTGACTGAAAGGTCACATTCATGTGAAGGATAATGGCATGGGAATATTTTTCAATGATATACCATTCGGGCATTGTTGCAGCTGCAGCATAGGAGGGAATGAAAGATGCAAAACTCTTGTCTGGATTCAAAATTGAATCTTTATTATTCTCCTTTGGCTGACTGAAAATACATCACTAGTATTTGGTCTGTCTAACTTGTAGGCAAGAGCCCATGCTTTATCTTATGAATAAATCTATTTGAGATGTTGCTATTGACCTTTTGGCAGCTGAAAAGGGTTCCTCTGTAACATCTTATCTTTGACCAAGTATTTAAGTAAACATCAAATATACCCTCGCAAAAAAGTATCTTCAACAAAAAAATGCTATTTAAAAATGAAATCAGATATCTAAGAATAAAATTAAATATTCAATGAAAGAGTCTCCAATCATTGTAACTGTTGTATAAAGCCGCACTCCGATCAAATTATCACTGATTAAACTCGGGTTAGTTTTTGTGAAGTGTCGTCAATTTGGATTTTTTAATTGCAGATTGATGACTATGGCTCAAATCGCTGCAGAAGAGTGGCCATATGGCCCTTGTATAGTCATACTTTGGCCATATTACTCAATTAAGTTAATCAGCCTAGCTACTACACTACCGTTCTATTACTAAATAATCATTTCTTGATTAATTATGCCTATTTTCTGCCGAATTCAGATGTTTTTATATTATTTTTGCCTCATTTTTTATGTAAAACTATGACATATTGTTGTCTTTTTTGATAATTAAAGTTTCGATAAAAGTAAACATTAAATTAGAATATTGCTAATGAATAGTTTTGTATTAAAAAAATTGGTTTGCTTTGTAGTTTGTCATGAATTAATTGTGCATTTAGTACATCTAAAAGAGGTCTGGTTATTCACCCAATAGAAACCATGACGTAACCATCGTCTTTTGACAGCAAGGGAAGATCAGTGGTTGAGATACTTCTTGCATTTTATTTCGAGCAGTAATCACTAAAAGTGTCTGAACTTTCAAAAAAATAAGCGGTCATAAACAAGTGACCAGTTTAGCACAAACTTTAATAGTAAATTCAGTAAGAACTTAATGTAGGGGGATAATAATGGAGAAAAAATGGTTTTCAGGTGTGTAGTCAACTGTTAATGCAAATCTTCTAAACTGTAGCATGAAAATACATTAGGTACTTTTAAAACCTCAAAAGATTGGGGAGGATCTTGGACAAGCTGCCAAAAGCTAGAAAAAGAACGCACTTTTTCTGAAAATTAAACAAATGTTTCCAGAAGGGGTCTATTTAGTACTAATGTAAATTTTTAGCCTTATAGGTTAACTGGTGCCCGCAGTAGATGTTCCAGACTGCGGGGCACAAACTAGTGATCAATTTAGCATGAAATTTAATTGTATATTACCTCCCCACACACTAAAAACCTAATTAGAGGTGAATTTAAAGAAAAAAATATTTCCAGAAGGTGGGTAGTGGAGTACTCATGTGTTTTTGCAGCCTTATAGGTTGATTGATGCCACCTGTAGATGTTCTAGATACATACATAGAAATTACAGAAATGTTTACGTTTATGAATGGTACCTGGGTCTCCAGCATTATCCCACTGCATTGCAGTGCTGGAGATGCTGCTTCAGACAGAAGGTCCTACTACTAAGGGGATCAGAACATTCCAGGATACTAATGTTTGATGCTGGCGACACTGCTGGATCCCCGGTACAACTATCATGTTTTTGCTGCAGGGAAACACTGAACTAGGCAAAACAATGGCCAAGAGGAACAAGCTACAGGCTCTGAGTCTAAATAATAAAAAGCCCCCACTGGAGACCAAGGATTGGATCCTGAACACACGTTGGAAGAAGAGGAACCCTCTGAACCTTGTGACAATGTATGCAAACATTCTTGGGTCTTCATGGAAGTCTGGTAAGGAAGAGTGTGGACATCAATGATGAGCTGAACCATTACCTCCTGGAGCCGTTGATAGACAGAAAGACTGGTCTGCCACTATTTAGTTGATGCATTTTTTTTTTTTTAATAAGTGCACTGCAGTGATAGAATGCTACTTCTAGAATCTATGCAAACAGACAATTATGTTGAATAAATGTTCATTCAAGTTCAGCAATTTTCTGTCTCATTTATTATTATTATCAAATTGTTGTATTTGACATTCTACAAAATTTAATTGGAATTCATTCAGAAATTTTAGAGATATTGTGTTGATGGACAGAAGCAAATATGGAAAGAAAAATTTTTTTTTCATAAATTTCTTTATTTGCTCCTGTCTGACCACACAATATCTCTAAGAGAAAAAGTGGTTAAATCTTGGGATGGATCCAGGAATTTGTATTTGATTGAGAGATTTCTTTGCATTTTATCGTACATTTTTGTATTTTCTCTTGTCTCTCAGTAATATATCCAAAATTTTAAATCAAATTTGGTGGAAGGTAGGGCTGCTGGAGATGTGATTAAAATTTTGGATGGATATAGGCGCAATAGTCCTATTCTGAAGATATATACATTCACAATCATCCATTTTGAATTTCACGATGGCTGCCCTCGAAGTATTATAGAAAAACTGGCAACTATTTTTTTCCCCTCATGTGGATGGTTTTTTAGGTATGATTTAATCTTGTCTCCAAGATTTTACCTCCAAAGAGCTATAACTCAGAGAATGTGCCAGAAACCAATATACTATTAGTGCTTTTGAGAGCTTCACTTCTAGATAGACCTTTTCGTCTACAACACAATATAGTAATATATATCTTTATAATTACTCATTTACCATAAAAGAACAAAAGTACGTTGTGAAATAACAATTTTAATTACATAGTTTGCTCAAATCACTGGGATAGTCATTCTATAGCCTACGGAAAAGTTGTTTGAATTTTCTACTGTAAAATTGAACATCACCTCAAATTCTTTCTCAACACTTAGCTTTGTGGCCAATCATTCTGAATTCAGAATGAAGACAATGCAGTTATTTTGGAATCCTCTATCTTTTATTTACATACCAGCCTTTACATTTGTTAATGAAAGATTTTCCCAAAAATTTTGTGTCTTATCTTTTATTCTACCTAAAATCATACTTCATTTGATATCAAATTTGTTAATGGTGTATTTACTTTAGGATTTGACCATTTTGGGGGGTGAAATTCACCTGGACTACAAGTGAACCTGTTGCATCAGCAAGCCACTGTCTATAATAGTAGTATTAACATCAATATCCTTCAAGTTAATTATTCGAACAGGTTATATATGATTTTCAATGTGCACTCTGTTAGTTTTCTGCATGAATTGATCCAAAGGTCATCAGCAGGGATGTGAGTTCATATGCCAGACTCTCTCACAGTGACTTCTCTTTCACTAATTATGAGACAGTTAAAAAACTTGAGTGAATCAAAAACAACTCGTCTCTCTTCTGCTTCAAGTCTTGACATGCGAGACTTGTTTGACTCTCCCTTTCATCGAAACCTTTCGAAAACTTTGTATCAACCAACCAGTTCCAATTTTTTGGATTAATAATTTCATTTTTACAAAACAAACCTATGCTAAATGATAGTAAAATGTCACTGTTTTGTGCCCTCTCTCCCTGAAATGTATGATGGAACGAGAACAGTCTACCATCATTGATTGATTTTTCTTAAGGTTTGTAATTGCACTACTCCACTCAGGGATTAAATCTGTCACTACAAGCTAATGGGAAAAGAAATCTTTTTTTTTTTTTTTGATTGATATTACATCAAAATGTTTCATTCCAAATCATAAGTATAATTTGAGAAAAAATAAATTTAGGTGTAACAAATTAATCATTTGATCCAAAGAATTAGTTTTTTTCAGTGTATGTAAATTTATAATTGCTTTGCTGTTACCTATAATACTGATACTTTTTATGCATGTATGTATGGAACCGTAAGCCAGTGAAAACAGCACATGGAAGGCAGAATCGTTATGGTGCTCTAATTTGAAGAATGAAATAATTCCTTCTTCCACCTGTTACATTTTTATAGGGGGATCTGATTTACCATACAATTACAGTGAAGAAATGCACCCTGAATTTATGACATTTTCTTGTTGTGATAACACCAAAGTTCTCTCACCAGGGCTAATATTTTGCAGAATATGTCATTATCATAAAAATTGAATAGTTTTGCCTTGTGCCTGATGAAAAAATTTGTAAAATGCTCTAAGTTTTCAATTTCTATCATCAAATTTTGAGTATATCAATAAACAATTGCAGTCATCGTGTTTCTCATCCCCAAAATACGTTCATGATCTACAATCAATGGCAAAATGGTGATGAAATTTTTTAGTAAACATATTTTCCACTGTGTGACTCCATATAGAGTTAAATTTCCCTTTCTAAATATTTGTATATAATGTATCAAAACTTTTTAAAAAATAACTTTGCTGATAAAGAAATAGAAACTTTTTATTTTTGTTACAAAGATAAATGAAAAGGTTATTAATAACTTTGTTATAATAAATAAAAAAATAGTTACAAAATAGAAAGTTGTTTCTTTTAGTTCATTTTATCACACAAATGAATAAGAAGGTAGTTAATAACTGTAACTCGAAACTTGTTACTTTCATTGTCTTTGTTACAAAAACAAATGAAAAGGAATCAGAAATTTATCTAATCAAAGCTTTTATTACAAAAAAATCAATTACTTCACAGATAACAAAATGAAAACGTTTTTATTCTTGTTCATTTTTTGGTAAACGATTATTTCCTAGATTAGTTCTATTTTCCCCCTTACTAAATTCTTTCATTGCAGCATACATTTTATTGATTAAAAAAAACTTAATCTGTAAGTCCAAACTTAAAAAGTATGCCTGTTGTAGGCACCTCCTCCAAAGAAAAGTGGGATGTAAATGACCAAGACAAAAAAGATACCAGATGCAAACGTCCAGGTACACTAATGACCAGTATACGATTGTCCAAGGAACAATTTGGAAAAACGCAAAAAAACAGGGACGCATTTGACCTGAACATAGTTGTCTTGAACGCAATCAACCATTGTATGCAAAAGTAAGAAAGAATTCAAGATAGAACAGGAAGGAAAAAATTAATTTTAAATTATATTTTTTAGAGTGAAAATATTTTGTGTATTATATTTTCATTTTTGTAGAATTTATTGATTCTGAAGTTTTTTTCTTTCCATACATTGGTTGATTTTTTTTGTTGCTATTTTCACATTTAGATTCTTTACATGACAGAAAATTGGTCATTAATTTCTCTAGTCATAACAATCTAAATATCAAACAATGTTTTGACAGATTTATATTTGATGTTTCTACAAATTAGCTTTTTTTGCAAATTATTTTACAGAGTTGCTTTTTTATATTTTTTTTAGGTTTATCTTTATGGTTATCAATGGCACCAATGTTTATTTGGATTTTCATCTTCTTTACAAGACCCCATAAGGTTTGTTATGAATTCTATAAAATTTTCGATGCGTTATCATCAATTTTTAAGTTACTGAAAAAAACGTAACTATTCTTTCATTTGTAAAATCAACAACCCAAAATCTGTTTTTCTCACTACACAAATTCAATTTGATAATCAATAATTGTGATCAGGGATACCAGAAGTTCAGGTGAAGTTCTATGACTCAAGGAAAGCATAAATAAATATTTATTTCTAATCACCAGTGAATAAAATTTTACTCATAACTGAAAAAAAACTTTTCACTATAAGATAAAATCTCTGAATTATTTAGGGTCTCTGTATGAAGTTAGAAGAATGTTAAAAAAGACAAACTTCATTACTCAAATCTGTTGACTAGCAAACTTCTGTGTTTCATTTCAAAAATGAAACAAACAAGCTGTCATCATCATCATCATCTTTTGATCTTCAACTGAAGCCAGAGAGTACACCAATGTTCTTGCATGAACTCAATCAAAAGTCGCCTGTTTCATTGTATATGATCCAGTGTTACTAAATCAACCATTTTTCAGTTAGATCTGTCTGAAATTTTTTCCAATCTATCATAAAAATCTATTATAGCCCCAAATGTGGCCAACTTTTAAAATATTTAGTAATTTTCATATAAGTGTTTTATTCTCATTGTTAATCTGTTTGGGAGGCTTAGATAAGTGGACTTTAAATGAGCATATAAAACATCAGCAATAAAGTTAGCTGTGGATGAAAAACTTGGGCTGATTTCTGCCATTTTCTAAGACAGTTTAACAGACTAATAGGGGTGGAGGGATATCCATTAATTGTGAATGTTGAATCGAATGTTACTTTTGGAAGGGCATTTTTTAACCTGTCTTTACTCTTTAATAATAGATATAATGAAAAATAAAATAAAAATGATCAATAATAATTTACTACAATATTTTCAAAAACTTTTATATGTTTTTATATAATTTTTTGATGTAACATGTAACTATGACATTGATGTGATAACAGACCTTTCTGCAGTGATTTAGAGTCGGAACAAGAGAAAATCTTGTAAACTTTGCAACGGCTAATGGATTCAAAATCATGAACACCTTCTTCAAGAAGGGATCCAATAGGAAATGGACTTGGAAGAGCCCTAATCACGAAACAAAGAACGAAATATACTACATCCTAACGGACAAAAATGATATCGTCAAGGACATCCAAATCCTGAATCAAGTCAATGTAGGCAGCGACCACAGAATGGTACGATGTAAAATACAAGTAAACACGACAAAGAACGCAGGAAAATGTTCCACACAAAACCGCAGCCTCTAAACATACCAAAAGAGCACGTTCAATCTTTCAAGCTCGAATTGAAAAACAGATTCAGAATTCTTACTGAACAAGACGACACCAACATCAGCGAACTAAGCAACAAAATGACAGCATCAACAATTGAAGTAGCCTCTACATTCAAACCAATGAGCAAACAACCCATTAGCAAAATCTCGAATGTAACTAAAAATCTCATGGAAAAACGCAGAAACCTCAAGCCATCAATAACAAGAGAGAAAATTGAAGAGGCCAAACTAGATAAATTTATTAAAAAAAAAAAACGAAGGGAAGACGGAAGGACATACTCGACAGCACTCATCAAATCAACTCTTGAAAAAGGTCGGGGCTTCAAAGCTATAAACAAAGGCCTCAACTGAGGATGGAGGCAAATAACTAGCATACTCGAGGAAAATGGAAACCTAACAACAGACAGAGACAGGATTGTCGAACGTGCCAAAGAATTCCGTGGGGCTTCCCTATGGTGATGGCCTCACAAACTATACTAAACCAGCCGTGGTTCTGGGTTAGTAAAAGAAGGCAACAAGTCGGAATTTCGTTTAAATGTTTTATATAGAATATTGATTATCAATATCTCTGGAGACGGGAAATCCCTATTCGCAGTTGAAAAGAGAGGAGGCCGATTTTCATCTAAGTCAAACTGACGACTGGTCTCTCATGTCACGAGCGGTTGACGGTTACTAAGGGCGGCGTCTAACACGAGAGAGACTGGCAGCGATTCTCTTCTCCAAACCCAATTTTACTCTCTGACTGTTGCTGTTACGAAGATCCCTCCTATTTAAGCCCTTGGTATCAACACTGTATTTTTTTTTGTAATTGACTTCCTTTTTTTCTTTTTCCTGTTATCTCGATCTTTCCGGAAAACCCCAAATATTGACCCTCATTCATCTCGCGACACAAGTCCGTCCAAGATCATAAATTAGTCTCCCCATCTCTCAAGGACTCCGCAAATAACTTTTCTTTCATAAGCTTTACTCTTTCTCTCAAGACCCCAGACACTGGCCCTTATCTGGCCTTGTTTTTGAAACCCAGGGAAATGACAGAAGATATTAAATTGAGAAAGTGCAGGTGATTCAACTTCCTATAGTATCTCGAAAAACACATTAAGCCCTTATCTGGTCATCGATCAGGAAGAAAACCTTCTCCAAAAGCATCTGGCTTTTGTAACCCAAGGACTTGACACAAGACACTAGATTGAGAAAGTACAGGTGACTCCCACCTGGAAGCACACAATTCTCACTTTCCACAGTATCCTCAAAAAACACATTATCCCTTTTAACACAGATAACTCCTTTTGTAATAACCATAGTAATTACTGGTAATAACCATAGTAATTTTTGGTAACAGCCATAGTAATTTTCAGGACACGGGGGACTCCTGGGCCCCCTAGTGTCACAATTCTACCAAAAACTTTATTCGTCCAAACAAGGATTACAACAAAACAATGAACAGGATACGCAAGACGTGAGCAATCAACTCGAGGACTTCCCAAAAGTAACCCCGTGGGAGGTGAAAGAAGCCATTAAACAGACGAAGAGAGGAACTGCCTCCGGACCAGACAACATCACCATCGACCTACTCCGAAAAGCGGGTAAAATCATCACTAGGAAACTGACCGTCCCCTTCTACTTGTGTCTAAAACACAGTAAAGTCCCAGACGATTGGAACACTGCTATCATTATGCTTTTATATAAAAAAGGAAACCCGAAAGACCTCAACAACTATTGGCTTATAAGTCTACTCAACTGTGTATATAAACTTTTCACAATGATCATCACTAACCGAATCACAAAACACTCGATGAAAACCAGCCACGTGAACAGGCTGGCTTTAGAAGAAGCTACTTGACCATGGACCACCTGCATTCAATAAATCAGCTGAAAGAAAAAGCAGCAGAGTATAAACTACCACTTGCCATAGCATTTATCAACTTCAAAAAGGCGTTCGACTCAGTAGAAATCCCTAAAGTCATGGAGGTCATTAGTCGACAAGGTGTAGATCCAGTATATGTTGAAGTGTTGAAACATATATACAATCACAGCAGCTCCTTTATCAGGCTACATAAAGACTCGGACCCCTTTCAGCTCCAGAAAGGAATAAGACAAGGTGATACCAGCTCACCTAAGCTCTTCACAGCCTGCCTCGAGATGATCTTCAGAAGACTAGACTGGGAGAGTAAAGGAATTAAAATAGACGGCGTATATCTGAGCAACCTCAGATTTGCAGACAACATTGCCCTTTTTGCAGAGAACCTACATGAACCTATCTAATGATAGATAAACTAAATGAAGAGAGCAAGAAAGTAGGCCTACATATAAACTTCAGCAAGATGAAGATCATGTGCAGCAACCACATTGGAGATAAAAACACTAAGATCAAAATCGAGAACACAGAACTTGAGGAAGTAGACCACTACATCTACTTCGGACAACGAATCTCCATGAGATCCTCAAAAGAAGAAATCAAGCGAAGAATCACACTAGGATAGCAAGCCTTTGTCAGAACTAGCTTAACCTTCAAAAATAAGAAGATCCCATTAATCCTAAAGAGAAGGGTGTATAACCAATGCATCCTCCCAATAGTCACTTATGGAGCTGAAACTTAGAACTTAACCAAGAGACAAATCTGCAAATTGAGAACCATGCAACGTGCACATGAAAGAATAATGCTGGGCCTCACATGGGGAGACCACAAAACAGCACAGTACATCCAAGAAAAGACAAGAGTCAGGGACATCATAGAATCCATTAAAAATCTCAAATGGTGGTGGGCTGGCCATGTTGCAAGAATGGCAGACAACCGATGGGCATCACGACTCACAACATGGATCCCCCTGAGATCACATGCGCAAATGAGGCTGGCAGAATATGAGATGGAAAGATGAGCTAGACAAGTTTAGGAAGTACTGGCTCCGCGACACCCATGATAGAGAAGTGTGGCAAATCCTGGGGAAGGTCTATGTCCAATGACGGACGTTAAAAGACTGATGACGATGTAGCGACATAAACGTCTTGATCCGCAATTAAAAATACAAATCGGTGTCACTTAACAAAAACTGACCTGTTGTTAACTTTTTAAAAAAATGTTTACATTCAGAAAGGAGTAAAAGGAAAGAAAAAATATATATATATAGTTTTTCGAGAAAATTATCTAAAATTGATGAAAAAAATATTTAGATATTCCAGGGAATTATATATAATTGAGTTTTGGTTCACTGCATGAGAAAATATGAAAAAAAGAAGTTCTATAAACTGTAAAGTGAAAATATAAAAGGTGTTCTGCTTTTTGTTTTCTTTTAGTTGATTATGATCTTTTTTTCATTGGGAAATTTTTTATTTTTGAGAACTTTTGAATTTGTCTGAATGTGGTTATTCAAAAAAAAAATAAAGATAGTTCATGTAGACTGAACTTCCATGAAATGGTGGAAAGTAATTTAGCCTTATATTTACATTAAGAGAACCCCCTTTTGTAAAACCTTCAAAAATTCTAGGGTCTAAGGGATTGAAAGTACCTAAAATTGAAAGGGGGGGGGAGGAAAATTTAAAATGAATCTTATTTGTCCTGAAAAAAGTGTTTTTTGCGTTTTTTTGTTTTTTTTTCTTCAGCAAACAAAATTCATTAATTTGAGAAATAAATATACCAGTCATCAACTAATTAACACACACAAATGAGTTTGCAGTTTTTGAGCCCAAGTAAAACCATAATTTAGAAAAAACATTTTTTAATGCTGCATTCATAACCTGATAAGAATATTGGTGATGTACAATCTTACTACATCTCAAAAGCCAATATATCAAATATCTAGAATTATCAAAATTTTGTCAAAAAAAAAAATCTAAAGATATCCAATATATAAAAATTATTTTTCATACCTAAATGCAAATAAAATATCTCAGTTGGCAATGTGCATGCATGTCTTGTTAATGTATCCAGTAAATCCGAAAAATATTATTTGCAGTCAGGGGGTTTACTGCATTTGTATAATAATGTGCACCATGTTCACCGATTTCATTTATTGACTAAGTCAGGTACAAAAATTATGATTTGATCCAGTGTTGCTTATATAGCTCTTTTCCCAGCTGAATTCAGCGCATTTCTTATTTTCACAGCACCTAAAAGTACTGAATTACCATGGACGTGTTTGAACATTTTGGCTATTTTTTGATTTTTTTAAAGCTATTTTAACATCAATTTGGTTTCTTTTGGTCATTTTGTGCTTTTTAAAAAATTTTACTCTTTTTAGCAGTGCGAATCAGTGTTGCCAACACAAATATTATTTTTGCGCTAGTTTGCCTGCCAAAAAGCACTAACTTGTCAAAGCCAAAATTAGCCAGAACATCTAAAAGATGCTAAACTTGCTAAAAAGAAAAATAACATGTCTGTGCTAATTTCGTGTTTATAGGGGATGGTAATCATGCTTCTATTATAATGTTCTGAACCTTAGCCTTTACACTCTAAACTTTCAAATTTTGTATAGGCGCCTAGAACAATGATTATTATTGATTTATGTACAGTAATGCTGAGCTTATCATATTTATTTTATTATCAGATGATGCCAGAACAAAGTCCAAGTGGAACATAACCAAATCGTCACAGGATGGACTTTTAATACACTGTTCAGATGTTATGACCTAAATCTTAGGGCACCCACAAATCTAGATTCATGGGATATACTACTGAGAGCAGTTAAAATAGGAGGCTACAGATTGATCCTTGATTTTGCTAAAGACCTCCCTGAAGGTAGCATACCATCAGTATTGTATCACAGGAAATGTTGTAGCATCTTCACTATGAAGAAACTGCTTCACCCAGCTTTTCTCCGTAAGCTCTACAAAGGCAATTACATCTGCCCTCTCCTTCTCTATCATGGACTTGAGTAGATATCGATGATTAAAACATTCTGTTGACTCATGACCTGTCATGTTCTTGAATTATCTCAGATACTGACTTGTCTTTTGAATTGAAGTAGTATTTGGTCAGTGCTCCAGTTTTCAGGCAGTTTTGGTGTCCTTGTTTACAGTCTCTTAAATTTTCTGGTCCACTGGAATCTTTCCAAAGGGATTGTTCCTGCTCAGTTGATAAAAAAACAACTACAAAGTGTGCATGAATATCAGAATGATCAACCTCTAGGCTGGACATTTGCAGATAGTGGTAACTCAAATATTTGGCTAATCATAAGCAAAACATCAAGGGATGATGGCTCTAATTGCTGCAAGATGCATCATCCACTTTCCTGTTTTTGATGCATGAATAAGACTCAGCAAACTCTCAATCATGTTCACATCTATCCTGAAGGCAGAGAGGGGACCATTGTCTTCTTTAAGGTAGCTGAGGAACTCATTGAACCATGTCAGAATATGCTGACATGAATCTTTTTCAAGAGCTTCCTCAAACCTATCTGTGATACATCTTCACACGTTGTCAAATGCTTCCAGGTGAAGTGGAGCCTTACTGCTTGATTACACCTGTGACCATCAATAACGCCTGAGCTATCACTTCTGCTTCTACTCAAAGATCTTGTTGATCAGAATCTGCATACCATTTACTAATTGTTGCCATGAAGATACAGGTGTTATAGAAGACCCCCATTCTAGGGACGATGCTCTGTATATTTCCAGATAATTTCAAGGGCTTTGGTATACAATACCTCGTCAAAAACTAAGATTTTGTTGAGCAGCAGAGCCTTCATGATGTACATCTACTGGTGAAGTACCTTATTTACTGTAGCAGAAGCATTGATTGTAGGAAAATAGCCTAAACTATCTTATTGTACCCTTGTATTGCAGTGGGTGGGATGTTGAACTCAGTCCAGTAACAAACATTTTGTTGAAAAGACAAACTATCAGTCACATGTGTCTGCTGCATGCTGTAGAAAACTTGAGGATTGGCATTCTCTCTTGTGTTGTAAGCGGGAAGTACTATTTGTACTGCTTATCTTATCTTATTTTTGTTCTCGGGTTGCAAGGCAAAGTCATGTAACAGTTTCAGTTGAGTGACTAACCAGACCTGATTTTTTTAAAAATCATGAATTTATGGTGCGAACCATACAAATAGTATTTCTATCATGTCATCACCGAAGCTTGATTTACCAGGTAACAAAATGCATATGGATGGCAGTTATTCAAATTCCCCTTGGCATGCTAGTTTTTTTTTTCTTATTGCAATTGTTCTAGATTTTTAAAAAGCAGTCATTGTTTGTGCTTTTTGAAAAATATGACACTCCTACAAAAATCAATCATCAGATTTTAATGATTTTTTTTTTTTACCAGATTAAAGTTGAATCAATAAAGTTGAATGCAGAAAAAAATCATCTGGTATAACACGTCTTGTATAATTAGAGTACTAGGTTTTGAGGTGAAAAATAGGTATCGAATTGTAGCCTGGAACTCAATTTAACACTACAGTTTGGCAGTTCCAGGTGTTTTACTGCTTCCAAATATGTGCTCAGCAAAGGCTCAAAATAATTTTTTTTCTTTTTCAAAGCTCCTTCCCATTGGGTCAACTTTGTCATCAAATGGGCTTACAGTGTATTCTAGTAAAATAACATTCTGCCAAAAATATCAGCCTTATAGGTCAAAGAAGAGATTCAAGCTATAGTTGAAACTTAAATTTAGTATAGCATGCTCCCCTCACATTTCCACTCAACTTAGGGTACAAAATTTTTCATGTTGAACGTGAACCTACTTGTTTCATTTTACCATCCATTTGCAATTGTTCATTTCTCCCACCCAGAAACATTGTTTATTTTATGATTACAAGTTGATTGACATCTTTCTTTCTTTATTATGTAAACCTGAAGGAGGAATTAGTTCAACACCTGTTAAAACAATAGACTATAGATAAATACACTCACTTTCACTTTCAATCTTTGGCTAGTCTGCTCTTGATCATAACTCTCTTGATCAAATATTCTCTGACCACTAAGATGAGTTGTGTAAAGTAGGAATGAAGAAGTAGCTTCCAACAAGTCTTGAACTTGTCCTAGAGCTTATCTTTCATAGATGATACCTTAATCAATTAGTTGATGGTTAGATTGGACACAAAACTCCAGTCATATTGCCATCTTCCCTGTATTTTTTTTTTGTATTACTCCTACTTCATGAGACTTACTCAAACAGATCAAAGGTCTCTGGAAAGTTATGACAAAGAACAATGATAAGATGAAGAAAAGACTTGCCAAAAATGATTAGCAAAAAATCTTGGAGCTAAAGTTGTTTACTTTATTTAATGTTTTGGTTTTATGTACTAAAATTCAACTTACTATACGCTATGCCAAAAAAAAACCCAAATTTTATTTTCATGATGTGCATTATTTTAAATGAAATAGCTTTAATCATTAGAGATTGCCATTATGGAAATAAATTTTTTTAAAATAAGCAATTCAGATGATTTGTAAATATTCTAAGACTATTCAGAATTACTCAAATTATTCAGCTACTAGTAAAAATTAGCAAGCACAAACTTTGTACAGTATTTTTTTTTTGTAATTGGATTTTCAAGCCTGTGCATCTTTTTAACAACTCTGCTTATTCTCTTATCAGTAGTATTGGTATATCAGGCTATTCTAAGAGACATGTTGAACAAAGGTCTCTTCACTGCTTTATTTGTGAAAAAGCAGGAAAGTATTCATAAATTTTTATTCTCAACATAATTTTTGACTTTTCTTATTATACATGAACAATATCAAACTATTTTCCCCAGTTGAAATCTGATGAAAAAATTTAAAGGTTAAAACAAAATTCATATCAAAATTCAAATATTTTGAAATTTGGATAATTCCTTGTATAACTAACATGTGTTGATTTTTCAATTGATTTCACAATCCTTCTTTATGAATAGTTAGAGATTTTTCAAGGCCAATATATTTTTTTGTATTTTGTTGAATAAAGATTCATTCTTCGTTGATTTTTTTTTTTTTTTTTTTCACCATATCTACCAATTCTATGATCAGAGTGTATTACGCTCAGATGTCTTGACCACAGGCAATCTGTATGATGTATGATTCAAAAAGAGTTATATTTTAAAATGTGTTTGAAGGCCAGAATAAGTATGCACACATTTCTTAGAATTCAGAGCTGTCATTCATCAGCTGACCATTCAGATACCTGTAAATTTGAATATTTGATAAAATTATCTGGAAAAACTTTAAAGTAATCTAATTGATGATAACTTTGTTTCTAGGAAGAGCGCTTCCTTTACCCAATTTATCCTTTTTTTGCCTTGGGAGGTGCTGTGGCTGTCATATATATTGAGGTAAGTGTTGTATAACATATGCTAAAGTTGATTTTTGTCTATTTGTATCAATCCATCATTTTTTTCTGGGAAATTTGAATTTGTTTTTAGTTTTTTTTCAGTAAAATGTTCTCTAGAAGTGTCAAAATCTTTGAATAATAATTCTGGCTGTTTCTTGATAATTGTGACAATTGAAATCACAGCAGTTCATATAATTAAATTATCAGTCTTTTTCTTTCATCGCATTCATTGTGTATCCTTCATTAAACATTTTTTAAATATAAAGATAAACCACTGCAACAAATGATGGATTGTTTTACAGATAATTTTAACTGCTGCTAACAAATTATTTTATAATATCTTGCCAGCTATTGATTCAATAGCTAACAATTCAATTTTTCATGTCTATGTCTATATTATCTTTTGCAGGATACATTTTGCTCATATTTTTCCTCTAAGAAAACCATTTATGACCAATCATTTTCCTGTCGCTACCACTTAGTAACAGTTGTTTTTACCACTGTTTTTACATTATTATCTTTATCAAGGATTTTTCAACTATATGAAGGTAGGTCTACTTTGCCTTTCTTCTATTTCATTCCCTGGTGTGGTTTTTTCAAACAGGTTTTTTTGTCAAGCATTAGTGTCTATTAAAGAGGTCATCAAACCTGCACTATTCAAGCTTAAATTAATCTGGTCTTGATGAAAAAATATTACAAAACTGAAATTATCGTAAGATAATTTCAGTAAAATTCCAGGGTAAAATAATTGAAAAGATATGAACATATTTTCTCTGACCCATAAAACTTTAAAGCATATATGATTATCTTTCTAAAAAAGTTTTCCAAAGATTTGTCATTTCAGTCAACTATTTCTCAATATCTGTTAATGTAATTTATAAAATGAAATTTCCAACTGCAAACACTCATTTTATCCAGGCTACCATGCTCCAATTGATGTGTATCTGGAATTGAATCAAATTGCTGGAAATCCAGATATCCACACTTTGTCTCCAGACAAATCTGTTAATGTATGTGTGGGCAAAGAATGGTATCGATTCCCTAGTAGTTTCTTCTTACCTGATAAAAAGTAAGTATTTGTTTATCGTTGAAATTCAGTGTCAGTTCAAATTGATAATTTACAGTTTTTATCTGTCCAATTTATGGGATTTGATTTTCTTTTTTTAGGTATTTTTTCACATTAGTTGGCTGACTGAATAATCTAGTCTGCTCAATACCTGCTAATCATGGTTTGATTGGTTAATTTTACCACTTCTAAACTGTTATTTGTAAAACAAAAATGGCAACAAGCTTTTTCCAGAAATGAATAATTATTGGTCACAATAAACAATCTATTTAAATTTTTAGATAATTATAACCCTCCTTCAAAAGTAGAGGCTTGTCCGAATGATTTTTTGACAAATGAGCTTTTGAACTTTTTAAACTTTTTTCACTTCCTTTTTCGCAAAAATAATTTTCACTAATATTGTGATTCTTACTTTTAGCAATCATCTCTTAATTCCTCTGAGGGTAAGGCAAATTTAGTACAAAACAATGTGTGGATGTTTTTTCAATGATTTCCAGATCATCTTCAAACTCCTTGTCTTATCTTTACTATAGGTCTCAAAATTTGAAATTGTTTTGAATTATTTCAAAATATCGAATTATATTATTTTCTTTATACCATTAGTTGGCATTTAAGATTCCTACAATCAGAGTTTAAAGGGCAGCTGCCAAAACCATATTACCCTGGACCAGATTCTACTTCAACAATTCCATCTCATATGAATAACATGAATAAAGAAGAACCGACACGATATGTAAGTTATCATACTCAATATCCCTCTTCAAAAAGCTTGATTAAATCATTTCTATCACTCTGTTATTTTCAATACTCAAGCAATGTGAATTTGATATGAAAGTACATTATTTCCTAGAATCAAGCAACAAAATCAATGTTTGAGAATGATTAAAACCATGAAGAGATCTCTCTATTGAATGTTTCGGTGTTGTCTTAGAAAGTATAAGGGCCATTTTCATGGATTACCCATCATAATTAGTCAATAGTTTTAATAATCTAAAATTCTGATATTCCTTTCTACTGTATTTTTACAGCAAATTCAAATTGCACATTGTTGCTTGAAATAAAAGTCAAGTTCAAAAAGCAATTTATAAATTTCAATTTTTCTATTCCTCTTATTTAGAATCTTAGCAAAAATTAGCTTTAAAATCATTTTAAAATACGAGGCAGTCACTGAAAGGATTATTGATGTTTGAAAAATAAGATTCCATGAAAATCACATTTACTTTGCGTTCATGATATTTACTATTATCTGTGGCGTGCATCTTGCAAACAAAGTCGCAAAATTTATTGGTAGAAAAGGCAAGAGTAATTTGGACAAACATTTGTTAAAAAGAATTGTTTATAAAGCAAAAAATATGGTGATAGGTTTTGAGGTCATTTGTCTATCTATTCTGCCACCAAGATTACTTTTTTTCTTTTAGTTCAATGTCAGCAAGTGCCATTATTTGATAGATTTGGATATTCCTACTGAGACAGATTTGGAGCCAAGATATTCTGAAAAAAGCAATGAATGGAAAATTGTATCATCTTCCAAATTCCTTTATTCTTCCAAGTAAGTTTATTTTCTCTTTCTTTACATCTATGTGCTTCTATAGTGTTTTAACATTGATCTTGTGTTAAATGCAGTTCAAAGAATTTATTGAAAATGATGACCTTTGCGCTTTTTAAAAAATAAATAAAGCATTCACTCAGTTGTAGATATTCTTCATTTCCACATTTTTGAATAAATGCTTTGAAAGGATTTCGGAAATCCTTCATTCATGCAATTGGCTCAAGATCAGTATCATTGAGAAATAAAAAAGAAAATAATAATAATAAAATAAATATTTGAAAAATTATTTTCCTTTTATGGTGAACGATATACCTTTAAATATGTTCAGGTATAATGTTAACTGGTAATAAATTAGTCTAGAATATTGATATGATTTCTACTATTAGCAAAAGCAATAATAGTCCCCAATCTTTCTGCCTTTTTATTCCCTTTTGTCAAAGTAAATATCATTATTTCATTTTGATATTGTTTCATAGTATGCTTTGAATAAACTTGTCAAAACTGCACTTATTTTTTAAGTTTCTGCTGTTGATTCTCAATAACAGAGGGCTATAAATTCCCCTGACTTAAGGAAGAAAAAAAAACTCAAATGATATCTGCTTATGTGAAAATATCTGCATATGAAAAATATTCCATACTCATTTAATTATTTAAAATAAATTTTGTATTATATTGTTTTAAATATTCTATAGAAATATTCAAATATTAGTGTTAAAAATATTTACATCGGTTTAAGCCAATGTAAATAAATAACATTAAAACAATTCTCCTTTAATGTAAATATCCAAAACTTATAGCTAGTTACTTTTTACATTTGCTGATTCCCTTTGTTGGTTGATTGTATACTTAAAACATTACACATATACTTCACTTCAACAAAATATATTTTTTATTTTCACTAAATTGTATACATGTTATGAATTTTCTGTCTGAGCAAATAAAGTCAAGTTTTATCCAGACTTTTGTCCCCATCTTGGTTCATTAAAGACAATATTTTGTCCCTTATACCCTACAGATGTCCTTAGGCAATGAGTGGGTGCATTTTCAACTATCAAGACAGGGCCACTCTTGATGATCATCTGGAACATGCACATTCCGCTGTTTAATATCTGGTGTGGTTGTAAAATGTGACCTTACACTTAAAAAATATCAAAATCAAATTGGATTGATAAAAGAATTAGGAAATTACTTTCTTTCACAAGGTTAATTCTGTTACCATTTTTCTTGTAATATTGTCATGAATGACCTGCCCCTGCTTTTACGCCCCCCCCAGCCCTCTGTGGTATCAACTCTTAGGCAACTACTGATTTTTTATATTAATTATGACCAACAACTGTGTTTGAAACAAAATATCAACCAATATTGTGTTCTAGAAATGAAGCAAGATGAGGATAAAAATCCACTCAAAACTTTACATAATGTTATGAATTGTTTTATGAATACAAATGGTGGAGAACATTTTCTGCTAAACTTATGTATACAAATCTTTTTCTTTCAGATCATATAGAATTTACAGAGCATTTTACATCCCATTCATATCAAGGAATCATTGCACATATGTGAATTATAATCTCCTGATATCCTTACAAAACATGAAGACATCACGAAATTGAGATTTTATGTTTTATATATATATATATATATATATATATATATCATCTGTTAAAGGCACAAAAAAAACATCTAGATTATTGACCGATCTATAGAATAGTGGTCATTATTGTTTTTAACTGTATCCTATTAATGGTTTCATTATTTCAGTTTGAAATCATACCTGATCCTTTGAATTTATGTAAAAATAGGTGACAGTCAACAGATGTTGGATTAGCTAGCTCTGTGATAAACTTGATAAAGATTATACTTGTGACTGCATTTCAGAATCTTTTTTATCCTATCTTGAATAAAATATATGTTTAAGGAAGATAGGACATTTCTCCAAAGCTCTCATCGCAATCTTTATTTTTAAAGATAAATTAATCTAAATGAAAAATATAGAAAGTGTTGATATTAACAAAGAAAATTAGGGTTAAAACAAAATTATAGAGTGAAGTATGAAAAGAACATTCACTGCAAAAATCAATGGAAATCTTGAAAATTCTTGTTTAAAAGCTTATGGTTTGTGTATTCGGTTTGTGGACATGCAGTTTTCATTTATTGGAATCTTCTGTAGCTCTGAGTTTTTTTAAAATATTACTAAAATATCCAATTGCTTTGAATCCATGTTGTATATATATATATATATATATATATATATATATATATATATATATATATATATATAGTTAACAGTACAAATTCTAGAGTTGGATATTTTCTGTGCCGAGTATTTGCCTTTTATATAATTCTGGTGAATTTGGAACACCTGAGAATAAAGTTATGTCATCAGTTTTGTTGGACACTTCATAAAACTAGATTTTTTACATACCAGAAATTAATTTTCTATAATTAAATTGTTTTGAATGCCCCAATAGAAAAAATGGCAGCATCTGAAATAATAGATCTCCATAAATAAACCAATTTGATTGATAAATATTAGTTCTGGTGCTGTAGTAGAGCCCAATAGGAATTTTGAGTCAACTAATGGAATGAATTGGACATGCTGGACGGACCTTTATTTTCATAATTGTGGACTTTCACTGTGGTGCCCCAGCCAGGAAAAAGGTTTTTATAAAATATAGGCACATCGTAAGTCGTTCAAAGAGAAATTTCATGATGGTAAAGTTTGCAAAAGAACCATATGTCTCAGAACAAGTCCTTCCTAGTTATTTACAAAGGTCATGAACCTTTAAAACATCTTTGTAGACTGATACTTATGATATGAGTAAGGTGATTGTTAATGGATCCACTCCAAAATCTAATCCCTTCTTCCATAGCCTATTGCCCACTAATCAACAGCATTTCATTTCATTTAGACCTTCTGAAGATAATGTATGGACAGAAATATAACACTCAGCATAAAATTTTCTTTCCAGTGATGTACAAAATGCTCATATTTGATAACTTTTTTTTTTCTACTTGGGCACCACTGCACCATTATGAAAAATGGCACTAAGGTTTATTTGAAACTGATATCTACTCAAAAATTCATACTGGGTCTCTAATACAGCAACAGGATGATGAGTTTTCAACTAGAAAAATTTCATATAGTAAAAAGTTTTCTGGTGAAAAGCATTTTAAAAACCATACAGATCTTGAAAAAAAAAAAGGTTTTCATTTCATGTAGAAGAGTTACTCTTGATAGTTTTGAGCAGAGTCGGTAGCATTCTGAGTTTTTCAGATAATTGAACTCCTGTGAGGTTGATGTAACATTTCAGCCAATCCATTCTACAGCCTTCTTCAGATACACTCTCCGAATGCGGTATTGGTAAACAGAATTTTTTTTTCTCTCCAATGGTAGTATTACTTATAACGTAGGATTCGGATGTTTTCCTCCCCTTGTTAGGCTAGGATTACCATACCTTGCTCCTGTTGAATAGCAGAAGCAACATCAAATTGAATTCTGTACTTGCCTGTCTTTACCCCGCTGTCGACATGTTGATGTATGCCCATTTTTCTCAGTTTCCAGCTGCATTCCCTGTCTATAATCCAGACTTTTTCGTAAAGAGGATAATGCTTTCTCTCTCCTGATGTAGTCAGCCATCCTAGACTTTTCTATCTAACCTTTGATGATGGATTTTTTGTTCCTCAAGTCTGACCATTATAATTCTTCCCATATTGAAAATTCAGTTATTGGTCAGACTTGTATCTTATCACGGCTTTACTCTGGTAAGCAAGTTTAATGCTTGAAGTGGCCTATATGTTATGATGACTAAAGGCTCTTCGTAATCTTTCTGCAAACCCCTTTATATATGGAATGAGGAGGGCTGGAACGATGTGGTAGCTATTTTGCCTGAGTGTGTAGTCAATATTGTTTAGCTCCTCTTCCTCTGTGTTAGGGTCAGTGCTGAGAACTGCTGCCCAGTTTTTCAAACAACTAAGCAATCTTCTCTTAACATAGGAAGGCTGGTTTGAATGAAAATTCAGATATAGAACTATATTTGTGGATTTCTTGTATACTGCATACTATGTCCAATTTCTATGTATGTATATATATATATATATATATATATATGTGTGTGTATATATATGTATATGTATAAGTGTATATGTGTATATATATATATATATGTATACAATGGTATAACCAAGGAAGTCAACAAACCCATAGTGAAGTCTTCCTATTGATATGTATCGGTTACAAACTGAAAATGTGTAGTTCATACATAAAACATTAACACCTCCAGTAGTCTGTTAATGGGGATGCTGGTGCAGTTTTTTTAGATCACTATCATTTTCCCATCTGTCTCATAGTATGAGCAAAGCTCCCTCCATAGGAACCTTATTAAAAAGGTTGACCATTGATCAGTTCCACAAAATGGGCCAAGTTCTTCATGTACAAATGTGTTTTGTCTGACAGTCAGCCTAGAACCGACTCTATAGGTGTCAAGGCAGTTGACTGTAGGTCTTAACGATATGTCTGTTTTATGTATTTTCAGGTGGCCAACAGCACCACATTGGATTGTGTACCTGAAGAAATCTATAGAATTGATTAGCCAAAACAATGTGTTCAATCATTCAAAAGTATAAAAGTGTTTCTCAGAAGCATTTAATCTTCATGACTTACGTAAAACCCCTGGGTGTCCCATTTCTGGGTATGAAGTCAAACAAAAATTTACCACTGGAGTTAAGTACTGTGCATGTCAAAATTATCCTACATCAAAATGTCTTTCTGCATGTTTTATATAAATAAACATGATCATTCCTTCAATTGATTGCAAGAAATGGTTAGTGTATGTTGAACATAATGTAAAATCACTAATGTTTCATTTTTCTTCTGCCATAGGACATTGTATAACAAATACCAATTAAAAAATCTAATTAGTATTTGTTATACAATGTCCTCAATTGCGTAGACTACTGCAGTTGGGATTAACCTTCAGCATTTTACTTATCATAATATCTGTTCTTATACCTGCATTAGATCAGCTCATAGAATGTATCTTTCACCTACCATAGAATGGTCTGTCAGTTTCCACTTGAATTTTTCAGCTTGGTCCATGTGGGTTTGGAATCAAATTTTTTTTTTTTACAAAATGTTTGTCCCTATACTAAACTGCATGCAATGTATGCTATCTCAGAGCTTCTCGAGTAAGTGGAATATTCTCAAGATCTTTTTGAGAATAATTTTTATTCATTGTTGACTTTTACCATGCTGCTAATTCTATCATGAAGAATAATGAATCTTTCCAAAACTGCCATGCACTTGTCATCATATCTGGCAACAATATCAATGTTGTGATCAGCATAAACATTCCATACATCCCAAGCAGACCCTTTACATATCTCAAATCTTGTGAAGGTATGAAACCTGCTGCCAGACAAAAACTAAAGAAACGATATAGAATAAACTTACATTTTAAATCCCCTCTTCCCATAAACTTATTTTGGGGATTATTTTCAAAAGAAATTTTTCCTCACTCATTGAGGGGAATGTGTATTTCAAGAATGGTTAAGCTGGGCCAAGTCTGGATACATAGATAATTAAATAGAAATGTTTATAACACATGATTAATCCAAGTCCAGAAACGGTGTTTAAACAGGTTGGATATGGGTTGTGATGATTGACTTTCTCATGGTCAATAAGCAATTCCATGGATTGGAATGAATTTAATTTTTTTCCCCCAATTTCTCATCCAAGCCAAAATGAATCGGCATGTCAGCTAATGAAGGATGAAATGGTCAAGGCTACAGTATCAGTGTCCTTTTATTTTATCATAATTCTTTTATAACCACAAAGACTGACATCCTACTATGAAGAAGCAAATATCCGCCAAATATTGTAACATTTGGCGGATATTCGCTTCTTCATAGTTGCATGGTTCTATATCTACTTGTGTTCTTCTGGTCACTGGTTGGACATATTGTAAATACAACAATTTTTTTTCCATTTTCTACCAGCAATGTTACAATTAGTTCAGCAAAAAGACAAAATAGTTTGGTTTTATTCTTGTCAGCTCTAGCAAAATTACGCCAATTGAACAGGATACATGTAGTCAGACATGCTTCACTTCACTCTCTTTTCTCATTTCATAAATTTTCCCTGTATTTATCACAGACGATATCAACCTGATACATGGATATGCAAGTGATAGTCAATGAATGGCTTGAACACTATTTCAACATACTCTTCAAGTGTGCTTGGTGTTCCAGGTGCCACATATACATGTGGTATGTGTCTGAATGTAGTGTGTGTGTGCATCAGTGGCATGTATGTGGATGTTGCTTATGAGTGAGTGAGTGTGCGTGCATGCATGCAATGTGACATGAGTCTGCATGTGGTACCTGTAAACATGTATATGTATAGATGTGTATCTCTTGTGGGTATGTGTTCATTGTATGTATACATAAATATGAATGAGAATTTATATGTGTACATGTGTGGATGCTTATGTGGCATGTGTATACATGTAATGTACATGTAGTTTATATATAGGGCATGTATATGCATATGTGTGTGCATATGACATATACGTACATACAGAAATGTAGATGACACATCTATGTGTGTATGTGGGAGCATATGTACATATGATTGTGTGGTGTATGTACATATACAGTATGTATGAAATTATTTGTAGCATGTGTGTGTATATACTACCCTGGCAACACACTCAAGTTTTTTTTACTTCGCAACAAATAAACAAACCACAGATAAGATACAAAACATTTTTTGTTTAAGGACTTGACATTCTGGCTTAATGAAATATAAATCAAACAAATTAGATTGAATTATCTAAATTGATGCCATATTTTTTCCCTAGATAAAGTGAAGGAGAAAATTATGGAATAGCCTTGTAATTTGCATTTCTAGAATAAATATCAGCACAAAACTAAATATGCAAACTAGTCAACAGTTGAGAGTACTCGCAAACCTCCACAGACTATTGGATTGGGCTGATTGAATGGGAACATGGCTTCAACATGAGAGTTCTTGGTTGAAATTATGGAAAGGATTACAAAACTCCTTCAAGAAGGAAATCCAATGTGGATTGTGGCCATATATGTTGGTGGTTCCCTGTCAGCTATGTCTAAGGTTATAACGCAAAACACATAGGTAGACTCCAGAAAACATCTAGGCAAAAAATAGAAAATGGGCAGAAACTACATACAGCAAAGCCAAACAAAAACCAGCTCTAGCACCTAAAAAAAAAACAGATTACTATGGGCTAAAGAGATGCATTCATGAAGTGTGGATGATTGGATGAAAGTAATATTCAGTGATGGATCATGAATCTGCATCAGCCAAGATCATGATGCTGCAACTTTTGTCTGGTGCCATTCCAGTAAAATGAAGATAACTGAAGAAAACAATCAAATTTCCCAACTCATGATATGGGGTTGCATGTTAGGTGGGAGGACCAGAAGAGATGGCAATCATTACCTCAGTGCACATTTGATTTTGGGGCACACACTTCCATCTATAGAAACTAGGTTTGGTGATGATGAATTACGTTTTTCAGAATAATGCCTGAGAGCAAAGAGTGTTGAAGTTTTTCTCCCCTTACTCAATGATATGAACAGCAAAATTTCCAGGTCTTACTCCATTTAAAAATCTATGCTAGATGACCAGACTCCATCCTACAAAGGTGATCTTTTGACCACAATTAGAAGTTTGAACTAGGTTGATGGAGAATATTGTTTTTATTTTATAAAATCTATGCCTCAAAGAATATAGACTGCCATAAAACCTGTGGAGGAGCAACAAAATACTAATCATGATTTTTTTTTTTTTTTTTTTATTCTTGTCGACGGTTTCCTAATTTTTTCCTTCTACTGGAAAAAATATGCCAATAATTTGAGTTTGTTCAGGTTATGTTTCATGAATCCAGAATGTTAAACTGCGAACAAAAATTGTTTAGTATCATATCTGTTAGTTGTTGCAAAGTAAAAAAGCTATTCCATAAGTGTTCTTCATCTGTTGGTGTTCTAATTCCATAATTTTTGCCAGTAGTAGTATGTGTGTGAAATATATCTGCATGTAGTGTGTGTATTTACAAGTGTGTGGTAGCATGTGTGTATGATGTATGTATGTACAAATCAGACCTTTTTGTTGACCAATGGATCTTATGTTCTTTGGACATTATATCAGTTTCTGCATTTGACCTTTTTGACCTGTAACTGTGAAAATGTGTGTTTTCCTAATTTCCAGTTGATCAACAACTTTTAGCAGCATGCTTTGTTGTGATCAATTCAAAAATTTGGAAAAAGGCTGATCCATGAATAAGTCACTATTTCTACCTTTTGTTTGGCTGTGATAGTTGAAAATCCAGATTTCCAAAAAAGAAGCATGAACACTACCGGTCAGAAACCAATTTAACCAATTTAGCATTGTAAATTGTACCCACCATCTTGGAGAAGAATTTTCAGAACAGTAAAAAATAATAATAATAATAATAATGTTTTCCATATTTATTGCGGGGGGGGTGCAAAATTTCTAATGTCCTCTATGAATGGTTAAGGCTGGACATTGTCTGGATACATAAGTACATATGTCAGAACACATGAATAAACTAAACCCAGCAAAAGTTTTTAAAGTGGTCTGTTGCAGGTAGCATTAACTGAAACCCAGCAACAATGTTTAAACCAGTGCTGTGAAAAAAAAAAGTTCAAATTTAAAAAATAAAAAAAGCATGAATACTGCCACGTGCAAACTAAGGAAAGAATTTAAAACAAAATTACATTGTAAATATAAATTTTCAAAAAAAACTTTTCGATACTCCTTGAGGGGAGTGTGTGTTTCAAGTTGTATGGTTAGGGCTAGGCGAAGTCTGGATACATTGATAATTACATATAAATGTTAAAACACATGACCAACCTAAATTCAGAAACAGTGTTTAAACCAGTCTGTTTAGGGTTGTGGTGATTGACAATTACATGCACAACAGATGAGATAGACATGAAAAGGTGTCTTTTCTCACAATCCTGGTGACTAACATCTTTTGGTGACATGTTGTGTTGGTGAGGATCAATGAATAAATTATTTCTCTTGCCTTGTGTTGAGTGATGGTTTATGTGCTTATCCAAAATGGGAGAAGGATGTGACTTATGAATCTACTTCTCTTGGTATCAACCCTGATGGGGGGGGTCAAAATACCCAGCCAGATTGTTTTTCTGGTCACTTACCTGGCTTTCCTAGACTGACTTAGAAAATTTTCCATCACTTTGGTGAAAGAACCTCTCCTATTTGGATATATAGCACAAGATTGTACTCATCTATCAGACCAATCAAAATGCATGTAACAGCCATGGCAAAAAGGGTTTCAAATCAATGTCCATCTTTGGCCATTTGGACTGTGATCCTTTTACTTACCTGGCCAAAGAAAACAAACCCTTTTTGTTCCTTTCTCTTCATCGGCAGAAATATCCTTCCCTTGTCTGATTCCTGCTGCTATATAAACAGATTATACAGGAAAATTAAACAGATTCTTGGAACAAAGAATAAATCATTCAAACTCTGACAATTTTCATAAAGGCCTTTCTGCTTTATCAAAGGTCATAGTCAAGATTAGTTTCCTAAAGACCTACAGAAATTATTTAAAGCTAGCGGAACAAATTCTTGCTGCTAAATAAGCAGATTGTTTGTCTTCCTGCTGCTATATAAACAGATTATTCAGGAAAATTAAACAGATTCTTGGAACAAAGAATAAATCATTCAAACTCTGACAATTTTCATAAAGGCCTTTCTGCTTTATCAAAGGTCATAGTCAAGATTAGTTTCCTAAAGACCTACAGAAATTATTTAAAGCTAGCGGAACAAATTCTTGCTGCTAAATAAGCAGATTGTTTGTCTTCCTGCTGCTATATAAACAGATTATTCAGGAAAATTAAACAGATTCTTGGAACAAAGAATAAATCATTCAAACTCTGACAATTTTCATAAAGGCCTTACTGCTTTATCAAAGGTCATAGTCAGGATTAGTTTCCTAAAGACCTACAGAAATTATTTAAAGCTAGCAGAACAAATTCTTGCTGCTAAATAAGCAGATTGTTTGGGACAAAACTGAACTAAATGGAAAGATTCAACTGTTGATTGGTCAGTAACTGCATAAGAAAGTGACTTACTTTCTTCCAATATCATCTAACCCTGACAATTTTCCCAACCAAAATCCATTTAGCACTCGCTACCCCTCTCCACCAACCACCATACTCATGAACAAAGAATAATTAAAACATTGACCATTATCCTAAATCTATAAAGAAAAATCTCCGATAAAAATAACCATCTAGTTGTAATTAAAGTTTGGATGATGAAAGAAAGAAAAAAACTGTTGTCCGATGATTGCATTGGCTTGATACTGATCTGTATCAACAAACTTGTAAATATGTCTATTTACGCTCTATTTTCAAATATTGAGCACTATTACCATAGTACAATTATACAATAATATAATATATATAAATGTTATATACTAGCAGGGATAAACACAGCTTCAAACACAAAGAAAAAATTGTTCTTTATTTCTTCTAACCTAAGACAATAGATGAAAAAAATATTATTCATGTGGATTTCCAGTCTGCGCTGTTTCATCACCATGTACATTTATGGCCTTACTTGAATTGTGAACTTCTGGTGATATTTTGTGCTTTTGTACAGTTAACTAGAATATAGAGAAGCTAACTGTGTATGGATCCATTCCGAAATCTCCAGAATTCATTCATAGCCTATGGTCCGCATTTCCATAAAATTTTTATTGAAAATCAGTACTTTTGGAGATACAGCACAGCCTGGACTAAATAAATGTTCAGATCTAAAATTTTGATGCGGTTCTTTCTGTCTGTTCACTTGATATCTCCAAAAGTTCACAATCAATTTCAATAAAATGTTGGGAAAGTCAGGAAATTCTGGAGCAGTGAACCCCTCCCATGTCCTAGCTAACTGTTGGCAACCACAAAATGTCTCCAAAAGTTCTGCTGTCCAAGGATTATCAATGAATTTTTATGAAATTTCATGGAACAGTTGGCAGTCAATTAGAAAAGACATGATAATATTTTGGAGCAGAAGTACCACTACATGGTAGCTATCTGTCAACAACTATGCTCAAAAATGTCTGTACACACAATGATACCTCCAGAAGTGCAATTCTATCAAATCATCAGAATCACCAATGAAGAACTCGCTGGCAACCGAATTAAGAGGTAAACACAAAATTTCAGAGCTGGAACCCTATGGTTGCTGAGCTATCCATAACCGTGGACTGCAGACAAGCTCCTTCTAGATAATCCATTCATTTGTCTCAATTTTTTAGGTGAGGGTTCATCAATATGTGTTTTTCCGTACTGTTGTTCTCAGCGCGTCACATGTGATATTATGTTTTGTTATGTACTCTCCCAACCAGCATTTAATAATTTGCTCCTCACCTCCCAGGAGAGTCCTGTTATGTCTGGCATCCCTGTTTCAAACTTATTGTTATTCTAATGTGTTACTGCCCATTCGTGTTTGATTTCCATCTAGAATAGTATTGAGGCAATTTCGCCTATTCCTCCATCAATTACAAGGTGGCAGCGGTGGGATTACTTGTCAAATGATATTTCGCTGTTTGGATTCCTATAATGTATCACCCAATGCTGTGCTTTGCTCCGAAAGAAAAAGACGTTTGCTATCTCCGAGAGCTGGAAAGAAAATTCATTATTCACTCTGTTCGTGGATGGGAATTTCTCGAACGCAACCAGTGTTTGAATAATGCCAGAATTACGATCACCCTCAGAAAGCAGCTTTACTACTACTACTTGCCTCATTGAGTGAGAGCTTATCCTCCTGGACATCTGGACGATTTTTGGAACTACCTACAAATCTACTATAGATGGAAAACTGGTGTCCTAATCTTGGACCTAACTCTCCTTTCTAGGGAATTCGATGAGTTGTATGAAACCTTATAGGAAAGATTCTACGCGTTCATTAAAGGCGACCTAATGTCCGAAGGTAATGGAATCACCCACCTGGGGATGAAACGCCCCAGAGAGGTATTTCCCCAACTCTTGAACACAACGATCCTTCTGTGGTTAAGGTTTATCCACTTAGATATACCCCAGTTTATAGAACAAGTTTGCAACCGAATTATGATGAAGACACTGAAGACCCATAACCTCGGACTTTAGGAGAGCTACCCCTAGAAGAGGTGGCAACTCAAATAAGGTGTAGCACTAATTACATCGATCGAGTGACGGAGGGCTCTTAAAGCGTCCTAGTGTACCTAATTTGGATCATTAGTCAGGGTCTGAATAGATATAAGCAAGGATAAACCTAGAATAACTGGTTTTGGGTAATTCCCCACTGGATGTGCAGGATTTTCTGCATTAATTAATACTAATTATAATGCGGAACTTGACAGAGGCTTGAAAGAAAGGTTAGATCGTTTGATGCCGGCTCAACCACAATAGATTAGCGACAAAGATAGCATCAGAATCTAAATTAGAACAGATGGTCCGTAGTGGGGATTTAGATGAAGTAGCTTTAGCTTTTGCCTCCTTGCTCAACAAGAGAGATCAAGTAAGTTCAGCGAATTAGAGCTAGATTTAAGAAAAAAAAAACAAGATATTGGGTATTTCCGTCTGATTGCCAGGGGTTTTTCACCGGGAATCCTGGTCTACGCCCAGCTGAGTTCGAGGCCTACTTGGGTGACTTCCTTTGTTTTTCCTGCGCAAGATAAAGGCGAATATGGTACGACGCGGATACTCGGCGTCTGATTTGGTCCCGACCTCCAGCTGGAGAAGAGTTGGTTGGAGGTACTGGAGTGCGTCGATGCAGCATTTAATTAGCAGTCTCGAAACGGAAGACTGAAGTGTGTGCTTCGCATATCTATCCCCCTATCCTTTCGGCTATCAGTTCCAGGACTACCTATTTATCTACCTCACTTAGAGCCTAGCCTGTTCAGACTCCATTTGGGTTACAAGTAACCATAGGGTACGTCGCAGGGTCTATCAGCTCCATCCTCCTGGGGGTGGTCTAGGCATGCCGAACATGAAGATCCGGCCACACACCTTACAGCTGTGGTGAATATTAGGCACGCCTTCTTTCACTGCAGTGTCGTAAACCCGTTATGCGAACTAGTTGAAGGCTATATCGTCTACGTATTGTTCTTCGCCCTCGATGCCAGCACCATGTGTCGCAATGTGGTATCGTCACTTGATAGGAAGGAATACTAATGTCTGTGCCTATTTGGCATTATGAGAGTCGTGGTGTGGACGACATGTCAGAAGGAATAGCACGACAGCGATCTCTTTAATGACTTGAACTCCCTACTCCAAGACAGCAGAAAATACTTCAATGTTATCATGGGAGACTTCGACGCACAGGTAGGACAGGGAAATGAAAATTGCGTCGGCAAATTTGGATACAAAATACGCAACGAGAGAGGAGAAGATCTTGTAAACTTTGCAACGGCTAATGGATTCCAAATCATGAACACCTTCTTCAAGAAGGGACCCAATAGGAAATGAACTTGGAAGAGCCCAATCACGAAACAGACTACATCCTAACGGACAAAAACGATATGGTCAAGGACATCCAAGTCCTAAATCAAGTCAATGTAGGCAGCGACCACAGAATGGTACGATGTAAAGTACAAATAAACACCAATAAAGAACGCAGGAAAATGTTCCATACTAAACCGCAGCCTCTAAACATACCAAAAGAGCACGTTCAATCTTTCAAGCTCGAATTGAAAAACAGATTCAGAATTCTTACTGAACAAGACAACATCAACGAACTAAGCAACAAAATGACAGCGTCAATAATTGAAGTAGCCTCTACATTCAAGCCAATGAGCAAACAACCCATTAGCAAAATCTCAGATGAAACTAGAAATCTCATGGAAAAACGCAGAAACCTCAAGCCACCGACAACAACGAGAGAGAAAATTGAAGAGGCCGAACTAAACAAATTGATCGAGAAGAAACTAAGGGAAGACAGAAGGAGATACACGACGGCAGTCATCAAATCGACTCTTGAAAAAGGTCGGGGCTTCAAAGCTATAAACAAAGGCCTCAACTGAGGATGAAGGCAAATAACTAGCATACTCGAGGAAAATGGAAACCTAACAACAGACAGAGACAGGATTGTCGAACGTGCCAAAGAATTCTACCAAAAACTTTATTCGTCCAAACAAAGATTACAACAAAACAATGAACAGGATACGCAAGATGTGAGCAATCAACTCAAGGACTTCCCAAAAGTAACCCCGTGGGAGGTGAAAGAAGCCATTAAACAGACGAAGAAAGGAACTGCCTCTAGACCAGACAACATCACCATCGACTTACTCCGGAAAGCGGGTAAAATCATCACTAGGAAACTGACCGTCCTCTTCTACTTGTGTCTAAAACACAGTAAAGTCCCAGACGATTGGAACACTGCTATCATTATGCTTTTATATAAAAAAAGGAAACCCGAAAGACCTCAACAACTATAGGCCTATAAGCCTACTCAACTGTGTATACAAACTTTTCACAAAGATCATCACCAACCGAATCACAAAAACACTCGATGAAAACCAGCCACGTGAACAGGCTGGCTTTAGAAGAAGAAGCTACTCGACCATGGACTACCTGCACTCGATAAATCAGCTGAAAGAAAAAGCAGCAGAGTATAAACTACCACTCGCCGAAGCATTTATCGACTTCAAAAAAACGTTCGGTAGAAACCCCTAAAGTCATGAGGCCATCAGTCGGCAAGGTGTAGATCCAGTATATGTTGAAGTGTTGAAACATATATACAATCACAGCAGCTCATTTATCAGGCTACATAAAGACTCGGACCCCTTCCAGCTCCAGAAAGGAGTAAGACAAGGTGATACCAGCTCACCTAAACTCTTCACAGCCTGCCTCGAGATGATCTTCAGAAGACTACACTGGGAGAGTAAAGGAATTAAAATAGACGGCGAGTATCTGAGCAACCTCAGATTTGCAGAGGACATAGCCCTTTTCGCAGAGAACCTACACGACCTCCAACTAATGATAGATGAACTAAATGAAGAGAGCAAGAAAGTCGGCCTACACATAAACTTCAGCAAGCCGAAGATCATGTGCAATAACCACGTCGGGGATAAAAACACTAAGATCAAAATCGAGGACACAGAACTGGAGGAAATAAACCACTACATCTACCTCGGACAACGAATCTCCATGAGACCCTCAAAAGAAGAAGAAATCAAGCGAAGAATCACACTAGGATAGCAAGCCTTTGGCAGAGCTAGCTCAACCTTCAAAAATAAGAAGATCCCATTAATCCTAAAGAGAAGGGTGTATAACCAATGCATCCTCCCAATAGTCACTTATGGAGCTGAAACATAGAACTTAACCAAGAGACAGACCTGTAAACTGAGAACCATGCAACGTGCATATGAAAGAATAATGCTGGGCATGGAGAGACCACAAAACAGCACAGTACATCCGAGAAAAGACAAGAGTTAGAGACATCATAGAATCCATAAAAAATCTCAAATGGCGGTGGGCTGGCCATGTTGCAAGAATGGCAGACAATCGATGGACGTGATTCCCCGAGATCCCATGCGCAACCGAGGCCGGCAAAATTTTAGATGGAGAGACGAGCTAGACAAGTTCAGGAAGTACTGGCTCTGTGACGCCCATGATAGAGAAGTGTGGCAAATCCTGGGGAAGGTCTATGTCCAACGACGGACGCTAAAAGACATGATGATGATGAGGAGGATGATCTCTTTAAGCATCAGCTTGAAGTGAAAATCAGGGTTGAGAAAAGAAAACTGCCCTCGTCGGAATTCAGTGGAAGTTGCGCGAATGTGCTAACTTAGAGTGGCATCTCAGTTAGGGTATTATAGCATCAATCAATGTGTTTCAAACAGGTTAATTTAGCGTTTGGGAACTTCTGTACATTAATATTATTTCTTCTACCCATATGAATATGTAAATATGAGATTAAGTATATTTTTCACGGAGAAACTGCGGCATTTTGATGAATGTAGAGTGAAAGAAATACCCATATTTATGTCAATGGAGATATCGTGCCTGGAAGCACTTGTCACTATCTGGACTGACAAGCAAGAACCCGGAATAATTGAAGGACGGTGCATGAGTGCTTGGTTTGAACGTCTGGGACAGCATGACACGCTGCAGTTGGAGCAAGAAAGCATAGCCCCTGACGTTCTCAAAATCGTCACGCGGCGTAGCGTTATCTTCTTGTGCAGGAAGTTTTTAGGCCACTTCCGGATAGCTTCGCATGGTGACCGGAGTCATCAAGCGAAGAACAAGTTCGACCACCAAAGGTTGGGTCGATGAAGTGAATCACTGTTTGATAGAGGGGACCGTGGAACAAGACCCGGGCCTAGGAAATTAGTGCACGGACTGACAGGAACTAAACGTGTGGGTCGACGACCGGAGACTTGTTGGAGAGGAGCGGTTCAGGAACTTTGCTAGTTGCGACGCAAAGTACATTGATTTGGCCGAATTTGATGCTGCATTGAAAAACGTCTACCTGGCCCTTCAATGACAGGCCAAGGAACTTCACTTGAGGATGGACTCCTTTTGCTTCTACCACTGGATGTCGGATACGTCGACCGGCAAGTCAAGTCTAAACCCAACGGTCGACAGCGAGATACTGATCCGCAGAAGTGTATTGGGTGGACGTGACATAGATCAAGACCAAAAAATGGCAATACACCAACGCAGTGGGCATCCGTGGATGTGATACACCATCTACTCCACGAGGTGAGTCCGTCGTTTCACATCCAATGCAGCTGTCAAGGCGTGCATGGAATGCCAGGCAATAGATCTGGCTACGAAGAGGAAAATGGAAGTAGATTCCACTTGGTGCAAGTTGGAAATGGATGTTACCCACTATGGCGCCGACCATTACGCAACTCTCACGGATTGCAGCCCAACGCGTTTCTCTGTGTGGCAGTCAATGGTCTGCCAAGACCCGTCGAGTGTAATGCGCCAGTTAGTCTGTGTTCAAGCTCCTCACGAACAATGACACCGCATTTTGCGGCAGGAAATTCCTGGCCTTTGTAGAGGAAAGTGCATCTGCGCTTCTGATTTGCACATGCCCCAAAGCATAGTTTTCCAAACTTTTGACATTGGTGAGAGACTTTTCGAAATAACATTATTTGTGGTATGTTACTCAAGTTTTGTTGGCTAAGCCAGATATGACATTCAAAATGTATCTTAGAGGACATGATTCGATGAAAAATTCAGTCAGTAATTAACAATACATAATTATTAATCCCCATGAACAGAATTACGGATATATTTGAATTTCCATGGAACTTTTTTTTTTCATTGTAAATTGGTTTCAGTTCGCACTGGACCATCGATATTCGGAGATCCAATGAGGATCGAACCCGTTAACAATGGCCAACGGAATTAATTCGCGAAAAATTGCTATACGATGTGTGTCCAGACCTTTTTTCTTTCACTCTTATTAATCCTATCAGTTTCCCATGTTAGCCTTTGTATATATTTTACCTTTCTATGCATAAAAAAAAACAGTGAGAATCATTATTATTAAGTACAAGCACGAATGTGTACGGAAATCTTAACGATTTCTGACGGAAAAAAAATGCCGGCTAAATCAGTATGAGAGAGGAGACTTACAAACTATCATAACATATGATAAACGAATACACTTTTAATGATGCTGAGTATTTGTTATTTATAGTTAACTCTCTCCAAGAATGAAAAAAGCGGCTAGATATTTCCTTTTCCAATTAACTTCTTAACTAGAATGTTATATAAACGGATACTTACAATTATCGAAAGAAATGATCATGAGAACGAAATTAGTAGGAACTGAACATTTACTTAATTGGCTATCGTAGATTTTTTAAAATCCTAAATTGGAAAATATCAGCCAATTTGGCATCCTTGCCTTATGACAGTCATTTCGTACGAGTTATCTGTAACCCGGAGGCTCCCTGTATATCATAAATAATTTAATGTACTGTTTTAAGTGTTCATTTTTTTTATTCATGAAACTGTTTGAATCACTCTTTTAGGTCGAAAAAATTTCGTAGGAAAGCATCTCCACTTCAGTTTATAATGGAGGTCAATGGGAAAATAGGTTTTGCGTTACGAAATTGCGCGATACGTTCAATTTCCTGGGAGTCGTTCCTTCCGTAATGCAGAGGGTGTCTATATTCTAATATTGATGAAAAGACTCGTAACGCGGAAAAGATTTATCAATAACTGATAAAACATAGATATTTTTTCCGTTTTTTTTTCTATTCTTACGCAGTCGAGTTTTTGCACAGTTCAGTTAAATAATGATGAAACTTGAAATTTTCAATGATTTCATCTTCTGTGAGAAAATACATTATTTCTAGTCAATCTTTGAATAGCAGTTTTCGTTGAAAAAGTTGAAGTAGTCATGGCGTCGGGTTGTTTTGCCGATAAAATGTGAACGTTGACTTCCAAACGGATGAACAACGTTGTGATTGATGAAAAATCTTTATTTTTTCTTTGGAAAATTTGCTATTTCTCCTTTCCAGCAAAAACAAGAAAAAAAATTAAGATGTCGGATATCTTAAAAAATTGTGCCCGCATTGCAAGAAATTTATATAACTACTAATTTACGTATAATATGAATTAAATACAATTAGATATTTATTCAATGTGGGTCAGGCTATAAAATGTTGAGGTGAGACTTATTTTAGTATTTTATATTCCAATGATTTCCTGTATTTATATATTTTATGATTTGCCAATAAAAAAATCAACTGACACCCAAGTGTTCTCATTAGCCAAAAAGCCTAATTATGAACCCAACATTGTTGAAATGGCCACTTTCGTTAAATTTGGCTTTAAAAAGGCCAATTTGGAAACCCTGGTCGTAAATAAAAAAAATAATGGCCCATGGCCATACCCATGAACCCTGAAATATAGAGTTGTGAAGATTCCGACGATGAAATCGTTCAGAGTAGGAAAGAGATGGGACCAGTGGCTTCATGCCAGGGTAAATCTACGCATTGTCATTCTGTAAGGCGAAATAGGAAGCCGAGGATTTAGTCCATAAGCCAAGATTTATTCACCAGTATCATATGGGTGGTAAAATTTTAATTCGGTATAAAAATTGAAGACAGAAAAATATCTCCCAATCAAAAAATCATCCCCGGGTCCGCTGTCAAATTTGACTAATGCTTCCTAGTTCCATTGTCCACCGTTCCACAGAATTTCATTGTCTCGATCGATACCTGAAACACAAAAAACTGAAAATACCTCTCAATCAAGAAGTAATTTCTGGATCCACGCCCAGATTTCACCAACTCTTGCTGACCCATCGTTCAACTCAAAACCCAGATGATAATTCCTGGATCTGCCTTAAAATTTGGCCAACTCTTCCAGACCAATTTTCCCACCGTTCCACAAAATTACATTGAAATTCATTGTGAACTTTGGAAGATGTCTCATGGACACCGTATGGGAAGTAATTGATCGTGGATCCGGTCCAAACTTTATCAACGTCTTCTGTAGCCTATTGTCCACTCTTTCGTCAGATTTCACTAACTCAGGGAGTTGTTGTGAAGACAGACATATATATTAAAACAAAATACTTATTATTAATATAATAATTCACCAAAGTGGAATAGTTTTTTAGCAACTAAGCTTGTTTTTTATGTGGGGCGGTTTATATTGAAAATTCATGTTAAATTGGGCATTCCAGTAACCGCTTGACTGTTGCTGAAATGTACCTTATTTGCAGAGCGAGTCGGTTCTCGGTATCGTTTTTAAAGAGGATTCTTCTGAATCATTATTCATTTGTTAACATTTATAGATCGATATTTATTATGAAACTATCACTTAAATTATTATTTTAAAACTTCAATATGAAGAGAAAATCTCCGGATTATACAATTTTGGTTTTGGATAATGAGATAATAATTATACAACGGAAAAAATAACAAAAAAATAGTGTTTCATCTCCCTGAATGTAATTTCCAGTTCAGGTAAAAAAATACTTTGTTACTTGTAATGGGACAATATAAGAAGTTGCAGTGGGTCTATCTATCACCTTTGGGTACAGCTTTTCTTTTAATTTTTGGTACATGAACACGTCCTTCTGTCATTTCGAATTTAACAGGAACTTTAGGTTCAACGATGCGTACACCATATGGAGGAGGGAAAGAGTTGTAGTATTATTTGAGTCAGTCGATTCTTATATTTGTAAAATATTGCTATATGAAAATATTCTTCAAGTATTGTTTTAACAAAAATCGTAAATGAACTTTGTTGACTTTTTAAATAAAAAAGATACACTGATAAAAAAACGTAAAAGTTCTTGTAATGACGTCACATCTATTAATGACCTCAAACCTCTCATTTCCATTGTTTAACATAACGGACCGACCGAAAGACGTCTAAAAGAGATGTGTGGCCACATTTTGATTCGGGAAAGGTCACAATTGCAGAAATGTTTTTGTAAGACTCCATCGTTTTTTGTTAAATTTTTTTACAAAACTGAAATTTTCTTTCAAGACACGGTTTGGATACAGTACCATTTAAGTCTTTCAGGTGTTTATTATTGTTTAATATGCCTTCTTCAACTGAAGTTTGATTTTGTTTGTTAAATTTCACTTTCGGCTAACATTTTCTTTTGATCTTCCCTTGTCAATAAGCTGTCAATACCCATTCTTGATGTTTTGCCGGTAAAATTTCAAAACACATTAAAATACCCCAATCTTGCTTTAATATTAATGAAATTTTTTTTTTTTTCAACGAATATTTAGACTCTTTACTTTCTAACAAAGAAAAAACTGAAGAATAAATTTGAAAATTTTAATTATGTTTTCAAAATACGATGTCAAAATAGGTTAAATGGACGGACAGGTGCGATTATAGAAATGTATTTTTAAAAAACGAAAAAATATCTCCAAATAAAAAAACAAATTCCTGGATTCAACCCAAATTTGATCACTTCTTTTTTATCTTGTGATATTCAATGAGAGCTTTTGATTATCCTGTGTAGACAGACATGAGCGAATACAGAAATGTCTGAAATATTAAACGAAAAAATATCCCTAGATCAAAAACGATTTCCTGGATCAGCCCACAATTTAATCACTGGTTCTTTATCCCGTGGCTTACCTTTCCACATAATCTCATTGAGAGGTGGGCGAATTGTTTTGATTGACTTTTCCTCCCTTGATAAATTCGAGATGGGCATTTTACCTATGGGCAGATTTCTTGATGGGGACTTTTCCAACATTCGAATTTTGCATTCAGTGGGTTTCAGACGTGAGAATTAGCATCTTCTAGTGCCCAGGTGGATGAATGTAGAATATTTCAGGGCTCGGACAGGTCCACCTAACTCCCAGGCAACTTCAAGCACACCCCACGTCAGTTCGGGATAATTTTAAAGACACCTATTTTTTTTTGATGAATAAAGGAAACATTAACTTTATAACAGTCGAATTGTAAAGAAAATATGATTTTCTTTTTGTTTAGACAAAAATTTGGGCTAATTCATGTCTCGAAAAACATCTGAAAAATCGAGAACGGAATTTGTGTAGCGACGAGATGGTGTAATTGCTGAGGACCAGGGAATTTGTCCCCACGTGTTTTGAGTTTCCACATGCTGTGATGTCACGATAATTGCAGAAGGAATGTAGTCGATAATCGCCATGACAGGAGGAAGAATATGCACGTGGGGATTAAACAGTTCGTAATCGTAACTAAGACACACATGGATGTTCAGACAAATAGGACATATATTTAATGATGAGACATTTATAACAATACCTTTATAAAGTTGAAAGGAAAATACATTAAAATATTAGAAAGATCGATCGTGATAGAAAAAGCCTGTTTGGATGAGATTACTAGATAATTAAGGAAAGGGATTGGATCCGTGATAGAATGGGCATATAATGTTAGCTTGTAGCTAGATAGAAGAGGAAAGTAGAAGATAGCTTCTAAGCAAAAGGTAGGAGCTCCATGTAAAAATAGTAGAAGCTGTGCGTTTATGAAGCGGAGGTAACTGAAATGTTTTGATTCCATGAGGCTTTGAAGACCAAAGTATAATTATGGAATGTCTGACTGGCAAGTTGGGGGCAATGTATGACACCTGGATTTGTGATTGTCGATGAGCAACTTCGGGTCTATCCACAAACATTGAAGAACACACGACGTAGACACTAGGAACACATAAGTTTTAACCAATGTGCATTTCCTGGAGTAAGGAGAATTAGGAAGAATATAATCATGGTTGGGTAGTAAATGCATTGTCATTTCATTCACGGGTGATGGAGATGTGAAAACACTTTTTTTTAACTAGTGAAAAGGACACGATTGAGTACAGAGCGTATGAGAGATATCTCAATATCTATTAAATGAAATTCATAATGTTTAGAACAGTAGTCACAGTAAAAAAAAAACGGTAAAGTTCAAACCAGCCGGGAGGCCGACGAAATAAGACCGATCCCAGGGAGGAGGAAATGGGGAGAAATAGAGAAGTAACCGGCTAAGAAAGTCGAGACATTGAGCAGAGTATACGTGCGTTCAGGGCTTTTATAGAAACTAGGTAAAGTAAGTGTTTTTTTGCATATGGGACTAGATTTAAGGTTTATTATCCAAAGCAAATTTTCGTATTTGATTTTAACTAAAAACATACGATTCACCATGCGTGTAAAAATTAAATGTTATATTGTAATGTTACGTGTCTTGAGATGTTCAAGTGGTCTATTTGTGAAATAAAGTTCGAGGTGTATGCAGAATAGATTTTAGATAGTGGATGAGGCTTTGTCTCCCATCTGGGATCGACAGTGACTCTAGGCAGGAGATCTATGCTCATTTGTTCTATAACTGGCCGAATTCCAAGATTTTCCAACTCTGGCAATGATGGAAATGTTTTATCACAAATATGATCGGTGGCCATTTTACGGTCGAATTCGAGAAATATTTACTCTTAGAAAGGATTTTGCATGAACTTTTCGGTTTGGCTATATTTGGATTTAGGCTATTTTGATTTTGTTGCAGTAGTATTTTTGATAAATTTTCATTTCTGGTTTGCACTTCAGTATTGCAATATCTATAAACAATTATTGTTTTTAATTCTTTTTTCATCCTACTACTTACAACTATCTTATTTTTCCAGTTGCTTTTTATCGCACACAACTTCACTCGGGCCATCGCCATAAAGTTGCATTGGTGAAGCAAGGTTCTCAACGCGCCGTGACAAAGACGGTGCTCGTCAGGGGAAAAGATTTCGCCCAGGCAGCGTATAATAATCAATTGCCAGACAGGCTGTTGGAAGTTATGCACTCTTTCATACCCGTCCCCTCTTGCTACGCCTCTGTGACCTTGTGTTAATAAAGCAACTGAAAAATCAAGATGATGGTAAATTTCCATTTACCTTCATTAAATAATAATTTTATTGTTAATTAATGCCTAAACACCAACAAAGAACGCAGGAAAATGTTCCACACAAGACTCTAAACATACCAAAAGTGCACGCTCAATCTTTCAAGCTCGAACTGGAAAACAGATTCAGAATTCTTACTGAACAAGACGACACTAACATCAACGAACTAAGCAGCAAAATGACAGCGTCAATAATTGAAGTACCCTCTACATTCAAACCAATGAGCAAACAACCCATTAGTAAAATCTCGGATGAAACTAGAAATCTCATGGAAAAACGCAGAAACCTCAAGCCACCGACAACATCGAGAGAGAAAATTGAAGATGCTGAACTAAATAAATTGATAGAGAAAAAACTAAGGGAAGACAGAAGGAGATACACGAATCGACTCTTGAAAAAGGTCGGGGCTTCAAAGCTATAAACAAATGCTTCAGGACGAAGGCAAATAACTAGCATACTCGAGGAAAATGGAAATCTAACAACAGACAGAGACAGGATTGTCGAACGTGCCAAAGAATTCTACCAAAAACTTTATTCGTCCAAACAAGGATTACAACAAAACAATGAACAGGATACGCAAGATGTGAGCAATCAACTCAAGGACTTCCCAAAAGTAACCCCGTGGGAGGTGAAAGAAGCCATTAAACAGACGAAGAAAGGAACTGCCTCTAGACCATACAACATCACCATCGACCTACTCCGAAAAGCGGGTAAAATCATCACTAGGAAACTGACCGTCCTCTTCTACTTGTGTCTAAAACACAGTAAAGTCCCAGACGATTGGAACACTGCTATCATTATGCTTTTATATAAAAAAGGAAACCCGAAAGACTATAGGCCTACTCAACTGTGTATACAAACTTTTCACAAAGATCATCACCAACCGAATCACAAAAACACTCGATGAAAACCAGCCATGTGAACAATCTGGCTTTAGAAGAAGCTACTCGACCATGGACTACCTGCATTCGATAAATCAGCTGAAAGAAAAAGCAGCAGAGTATAAACTACCACTCGCCATAGCATTTATCGACTTCAAAAAGGCGTTCGACTCAGTAGAAATCCCTAAAGTCATGGAGGCCATCAGTCGACAAGGTGTAGATCCAGTATATGTTGAAGTGTTGAAACATATATACAATCACAGCAGCTCCTTTATCAGGCTACTTAAAGACTCGGACCCCTTCCAGCTCCAGAAAGGAATAAGACAAGGTGATACCAGCTCACCTAAGCTCTCCACAGCCTGCCTCGAGATGATCTTCAGAAGACTAGACTGGGAGAGTAAAGGAATTAAAATAGACGGCGTATATCTGAGCAACCTCAGATTTGCAGACATTGCCCTACACGACCTCCAACTAGTGATAGATGAACTAAATGAAGAGAGCAAGAAAGTCGGCCTACACATGAACTTCAGCAAGCCGGGGATAAAAACACTAAGATCAAAATCGAGGACACAGAACTGGAGGAAATAAACCACTACAACTACCTCGGACGACGAATCTCCATGAGACCCTCAAAAGAAGAAGAAATCAAGCGAAGAATCACACTAGGATAGCAAAGCCTTTGGCAAAAAAAAAATAAGATCCCATTAATCCTAAAATAATAAGATCCTATTAATCCTCCCAATAGTCATTTATGGAGCTGAAACATAGAACCTAACCAAGAGACAGACCTGTAAATTGAGAACCATGCAACGTGCATCTCAAAGAATACAAAACAGCACAGTACATCCGAGAAAAGACATCAGGGACATCATGGAATCCATTAAAAATCTCAAATGGCAGTGGGCTCGCCATGTTGTAAGAATGTCAGACGACCGATGGACATCACGACTCACGACATGGATTCCCCGAGATCACATGCGCAACCGAGGCCGGCAGATTGCTAGATGAAGAGACGAGCTAGACAAGGTTAAGAAGTACTGGCTCTGCGACGCCCATGATAGAGAGGTGTGGCAAATCCCAACGACGGATGATGATGATGATGATGATGATGATGATTCAAAATGCTACATCTAATAAAGGTGAATCATAAAATAATTTTTTATGAATAATTTTGACATTTGATCATTTTTAGCCATTTCCACATGTTGGCCGGCGATGTCGCCAACTATTTGACAACTCTGTGATCTATGGTCTAAAGATTACCCTACCACTATTGGGAGACAAGTCGAGATAGTTCTTCAAATGTCATGCGAAAAAGTAAAACAAGAAAAAGGATTTGAAAAAACTAGCATTCCAAGAGAAATTATGAATCACGTCATATGCTCATTTTTATCCTGTAGATTTAGTATGAACTTCAATTGTAAATTCTACTGAAAACCTGGGAAGAGGGATCGGAAAAAAAACAATTTCACTGCTCATTTGCAGAATTTGAAGTTTTTACTCTGACGCTTAGAGCTTGGCGAAGACCAGAAACATACATAAACACACACACACACACACACACACACATATATATATATATATATATATATATATATATATATATAATTGTCAGAATGCATGAATAACTTAAACCCAGCAAAAGTGTTTAAACTGATTTGCTGTGGGTAGTGGTGATAAATAACAGCAACAACAATAACGGTTACATGGATAACAAATGTGAAAAGGGGAAAATATTTTTTTCTCTACCAATGTCTTTTGGCAGCATGTCGTGTTCGGGTGATCAATCGAAAAAAGGGGTGATCATTGAATAAATTACTACTCTCGCATTTTGTTAGGTACTAAAATATCTAAATAATCAAAAAGCAAGGGACCAATTTAGCATAAACTCACATTGAAAACTGAACTTCACACTGATAACTCATTGTAGGGGTTGAAAAAAACATTTTCCATACTCATGTTAGAGTGTATGTGAAACGTTTCAAATTCCATGTAGATGCTACTGTCACCAGTTAAAAGTGGTTCCTTATAGTGACAGAGGGAGAGTAGTGATATCTATTGGTTTCTGCAGCGACGAGATTGTGTAGTTGTGGGAAACAAAGGATTTTGTCCACGTGTTTATTTTTCCCACCGCAAAAACGTCACTGGAAATGTTGAAGAGAGAAGAGAGGCGATAGTTACCATGACAGAATGGAGAATATGCACGCCAAGTAGCCGCAGAGATTAAGTAATGTGTGATGATGACACATACGATTATATTGACAAACAAATGAAACGTACATTCAATGAAGAAACATGTACAACAATAAAAGACTGGGAGGAAATACATGTGAAGAAATATTAATACGATCTATCGTGAAGAGAAGCCTGTTCGTTTTAGATGGCCATTCCTGCTCATTAAAATGAAATAGTCAGCTGATTCTATGTGCAACAAGGAGCTAAAAGGGCGAAGTGCAGCGTTTGCGTTGTGTCGCCAAAATGAGATGTGAAATAGTTGCTGTGTTTGCAATTGAGATGCAATGAAGCTATGAAGCTCTTGTGGATTCTCGCAGACAATATATATATATATATATATATATATATATATATATATATATATATATATATATATATATATATATATATGCACCACATTCTAACCCTAAATAGCTTTAACTTTAATAATAGACACTTCCTCCAGGTGAAAGGCTGCGCCATGGGCACAGTAGCGGCCCCATCCTATGCTAATATCTTCATGGGTAAATTTGAAGAAACCTACATTTACCCAGAGATTCATAATGACTGCATCTTTTATGGTAGATACATAGACGACATTTTTTTCATATATACAGGCGAAAAAACCAAACTAGATAACTTCTTTATACATCTAAACTCGGCACATGACTCTATTAAGTTTGACTTCACTACATCCACTGACTCCATAGCCTTCTTAGACACACGCATATATATAGATGACAACAGAAACCTCCAAACCACCCTCTACACAAAACCCACAGACACCCACAATTACCTCCACTCCAAATCAGCCCATCCCCAACACTTAAAAAGAAGCCTACCATATTCACAAGCTCTTAGAATTAGAAGAATCTGCTCCACCAACAGTGAACTTAACAGACACAAACATAACCTAATACAATATTTCACCCAACGAGGTTATCCACTAGATGACACACAAAAACAAATAAAAAAAGCGACTGGAATACCCAGAGATGAAACCCTTTTACTGTCCCATAATAACAAACCCAACCGCATACCCCTTATGACAACCTTCAACAACACACTCCCACCCTTAGCACACATCATCAATAATAGATGGAACATTCTCACGATCAAAACAGATCTAAAAGAAACATTCACAGACCCATGTGTTATCTCCTACCGCAGACCCAAAAACATCAGAGACATGATCAGTAGCAATAATATCGCTAACAATAAAGTCGTACACAAAAATACACCTAGAACAATTAAATTCTGCACACCTTGCAACATAAGAAACAGTCTATGTTGCAACCACCTCAAGTACACCAACACATTCACAAGCACCACCACAAAAGAGAGTTACCACATATATCACAATAGCAACTGCCGCAGTAAGAACATTATATACCTTCTAGAGTGCAATAGATGTAAGTTACAGATGTAAGTCCGAGTGACAATTTAATATTAGACTCAACAATTATAGACATAGGATTAAGTCAAAAAATAATCGTAGCCCACTTCCTGTAGAACTACACTTTCGCACACCTGACCACAATTTTGCCACTGACGCTAGCTTCACCATCATAGAAAAAATAGAAAAAACTACTCCAATTGACATAACTAAAGTTCTAGAAAAACACGAAGACATGTGGATCAACAAACTTAAAACCCTATATCCTAATGAATTAAATACTAAACTGAACAACTAATACACACAACTCCTACCATTTATATCCTCACACCTACATCTAAGACACATTCAATAATGGAAGCTTCAAAGTCACCTAGACCCATAGGAAAAACTTCACCTTAGCCTGTTATAACCCCTGTCCAAATCATAGCCAAAACATTTTCAGTAACTTTTAAGGTTGATACCTATGTAGCTCCTTGACCCCACCACCCCTCCTTCCACACTATCCCAAACATACCAAAAAATCCACCTCCACAACACTACCCCCTACCTTGACACACTCTGCCCTCCCCAAGACCAACTGCTGCTGCTTTACCAAAATCCCAATACCTGCTGGTCATTCTTACATTCAGCAGGAGGCTTCTAGTAGCCCTGACAACAAAACTTACCCACAATGCATAGCCGCTGGCAGTGGACTCTGGTTCCACATGGTACATTTTAATTCACACTCACACAACGCACACCACTGATGATGGGAGAAATCCCGAAACATGTATGGACTATTGACATATAAGGATTAATAAACCTTACCACCAACAACTTCACTCCCGAGTCTGTCTCACTCTCTAAAGTACACATTATATATATATATATATATATATATATATATATATATATATATATATATATATATAGTCACGGTCAAAGAACGGAAACTACGCCGGTAACGAGGTTAGAGAGAAGTAAAGGAAAGCTAGGGCAAATGAACGGATGAACACGTGCGTTCAGGACTTTTATAGGGGATGGAGGGAGTGCCGTTTTCTATATGGGGGCTAGATTTAGGGTTTCGTAGCTAAAGCTAATATTTATTTAATCATTTTCGTAATTGATTTTAACTAAAAATAAAGGAGCCGTTACAACTTTTTCGTTTGTCTCTTTCCCACGTTTGTTACCTATCAAACTAATCGTATACTAATCTTGTTCTCGCATTTGATGCATGAACACTTTATTTTCTAGAATTCTTCTCCACAGATCTATTCTGGGAATTTATTAGCCCTGGATAAATTCTCAGATTAGATTCTCTGTCTAGGTATCACATATGGTATGGGAAACTAGCGAGAAGGTGTACATTTCTGAAAAACTAGAACGCTGACAGAATACAACGATTAGTTCTGTTTTACTATAAAGAAAGGTCTACTGACACGGCTACTGGCCTAAATCTCTTAGATAGTGGCACACAAATTCACATAGTTCCTGCCATCCTACAAGATAGACACACAGGCCCTTAGAATTTAACAATCCAATCGGTCAGCAGATCTCTGATATGTAAATGTTAATATTGGCCTTCTGAGAAATTATGGAATTCGATCAAATGCTTGGGCTTGACATTATTCGGCCATCTAAGAATAGTTGGGCTTCTCCAGTTAATATAGTTTCGAAAAAGGGCAGCCTTGGCACGCTTGTGGTGATTATCCTGCTTTGAATTTCTCGACATCACGTCACAAATTCAAGGAAAGACGATCTTTACTAAAATAGACTAAATCCGGGCATATCACAAGATTCCGATAGAGTCGTCTGACCTACCGAAAACAACACCCTCCGATCTTCACGAGTTCCACCGCGTCCTCTTGGGACTTAAAAACACCGACACTTCACGAAGCGTGTTCTACATGGGTTGGACAGCAGTTTTTCATACATCGGCGATGGTAGTCATGAAAGACACCAAATACATCTGCAACGGGTTCTTGAACGTTTCAAATAATACGGCGTTGTCATTAGGTCTAAAAGTGTCAGTTCGGAAAATCTTCAACAGATTTCTTTGGACATAGGATTAGTGTCGCCGGTGTTTCTCCCCTTCCTTAAAAAACAGAAGCCATTCGCAATTTCCCTACTCTGGACACAATGAAGAAACTACGCCAAATCTGAGGAATAGTCAACTTCTATACGAGATTCATCCCAAATCGTTAACTGATATTTCGACTGACATTAAGAACTGTGACATTACACTGTCTGACGAGGCATTGACAGCCTTCAACAAAATAAAAAATAATTTAGCTAATGCAACAAATCTTTCTTTTTCTTTTGCCTGACACGAAGTTGTACCTACCGAGTGACGCTGTAGGTAGTGTGTTACATCTGTTGGAAGGTCGAAAATTCATGTTCTCACCGGTCAGAAGAGGCGAATCCAGCATTACAGCATCAACGCCTTTGTGTTGGATCCTGCTATCGATGCGCAAGTCATAGCTACTGAACAACTCAACGACACACAGTTGCACATCTTCTTAGTTCCACAGTTAGACCTTCGCATAACATGCGATACAACAACCAATAATTCCATTCTATGCACAACACCACATCCAGAAGTGAAAGCTTTGATCGGGCGAGTTGCTGAAAGATATGTTTGGCCGAGAACATCTACATCCATGGGTGCAAAGAACATATGCAAATTCAGTAGACTTGATGATTTGACGAACGTTAAGAGACTGATGTTGTAATGATGTGTACCAGAAAAACTAATCATTTCATCTTAAAAAAATCTGAATCCAGAGCAGTGAATGCCTCTATAGAATTGGGTTTTCTTACCTAATAAATTCTTAAAAAGAAAGGAAACATAATTTTTCAATTATTACTTGTGAAATCCCCAAGGGGAAAAAGTAATGAATTAGTTATTATGTATGGACACAGGAAACTGCCCCCCCCCCAATTAGTTTATGGTTTAATTTTATCTAAGCTTATAAATATGACGAACGAAGCTTGAATGTCGATCTAGGCTTCACTATTGTATAAGAAAATAATGTACTTTGCAAATCTATGCCAAAATAAACCTAAAAATTGAAATTCAAAAAAGTATTCAATACAACCATGAAAATAGACAAAAAAAATTGTTTCGACAATTCTTTCGTCCGAAAGGGTTTGTTGGTCAGAAACCTTATCATTTTTCTAATGACCTGTCTTCAATGATTAAACTGAGTCTACATTGGTTGTTTTCCGTCGACTAACACCACTTGCGTTTTGCAGTCCGTGAAAATTTTTATTATTCCATGAGGACCCGTCATGCAGCTTTAATTTCGCGTCTCCGAGTGTAGACCCACATTTTCCAACGTAGGTCACCGATTTTTCAAAAAAAATATAAAAATATTAATTCTATTATTACCTTCGCATCTGTTTAAATTAGACCTTTCGTTTGATATTTACAAGGCGGTAACCAGAATTTAAAGTTTAGAAGTTGGATTTCGTCCGTGTTGGATATCCGCAAGGACTTCTCGCCCGAATCCTTTCTTACAGGGGCCACCAATATCCTCAAATGTCGGTTGCATAGTTCCTTGATGCGTGCGTTTTATACTTGCACCGACACCGTCGATGCAATCTTCCAGAAAGCCCGTCGTATTTTCAGATCTGATCGCTGGGAATCAAGAAAACGCTGCATATGATGTAAACTGGTACTATATTGTGAACAAGAAATTTGATTATGAAAATAATCCGTGTTTTGTTTTATCATATCCCTCCATCGATGGTGTAAACTGATGAATCGGCGCTGATAGAATCTTGCATCTGAATGCAACATTTTCGAAACTGGATTTTATAAACGATGTGCGAAATTCGGCTTAAGTTAGCCCCTTTTCTGAGATACTCAAACACACTTGCTGTCCACCCCAATTTGCTACTCTGAAATATGTCTTTATCTCTTTCTAAATATCTACTATTCATCTCTCTCTCTCTTTCTGTCACATATAATGTACACACACAAACAATATCACTCTCCAATTGCCGACCATGCATATATTTAAGACATGTTTAAGACAATTATCAGCGAAATTAGCCCGACTTTCTGTTCCAACAGTATTTTGAAAAAAAAATTCAATCAAGTTAATTCATAGAATAGGAAAAAAACGAAAAGTAGAAAATGCATTTAGTCAGAGGCAAAATCTTTTGGAAATGTTCGTCCGTAAACTCACAATGATCGTAAAAGAATGAGTCACACGCACTCTGGGACAGATTAATAGTTCATCCCCGAAGAAGAAATTTGAAAGGTAAAAAAAATGTTTATCTTCCTTTAATCAAAAAATTAAAATTCCTCGTTAAAGTCTCTGAGAATGTCTGAGTGAAACGAAAAATTCGCAAAATGATTCAGATGGACCATGCATGCCCTGTTCCCGGGAACCAAAAGCTGTCCTACCTCCGACAATTGATGGGTGCGAAGGAAATTTTGATTTCTTTCTTCAGGACGCAAACCACGACCTCAATTGTTGAGTTATCACCTTGAATCGACGACACAACTCATTTTCATTGAGATTCTTTCTCCTTGTTCTGTCATGATGGATCCCATCATGTTCAGAGACTGACAGGCCTATATTTCGGAAAACCGACGTAATCGACGGACTTTTTGTCGATATCCACACTTTCAAACATGTTAGCATACACACAATTGAACTAATCTTTCGACTCACACACTATCCCTATTCTCTTTCTACCATTCGACATTCTGGGTCGCATAACAGAGAAATTCATTCTCTTGATTTTAATATTTTTCAGAAAAAAATTCACTGTCAGTTTTAAGAGTTACCAGGATATGAGTAATTACCCTAGTTTACTATAGATCTCATCGAACTTTGGGGTCTTGTTTACTAGTGTAAAAAATGTACTGGTGCATAAATCTCCACTGCCATTTTCCGCACTTTTTTTTATATCATATATGGGTGAGTCATTATCAAAAGCTCCAATGCTATTTATTGAATTATGATCGGCGACATGCGTCTTTGTGATTGCACCTAGCATCTGTGCGTTGGACTTCAGCGTCAACTGTCCTTCTAAGTTTGGGGTTTTCATTCTACCTATGATTCTGTAGTAGTAAAATCAAAATCAGACTGGGGCTCCTCTGGCGTTACATTTCGGACCAATCTCCTCCTTTTCCTTTCTTTCCTTTGATCGTTCTCCCTCCCCTCTTTCTCTTTCTCTTTCTCTTTTCTCTCTCTCTCTCTCTCTCTCTCTCTCTCTCTCTCTCTCTCTCTCTCTCTCTCTCTCTCTCTCTCTCTCTCTCTCACACACACACACAATTCTCTTTGTCTTTCTTCCTTTTCCAATCCCTCTCTTTTCTTAGCTGGACGGATATAAAGATTTATGGCCTGGAATGTGAACTTGCAAGTTTCGACATACCCGTCTGTTGACTGGACTCTGCCAACTTATGATTTCTTTTCCTCTTAGGGAGACAGTTGACGGTCCTTTTGTCCACGTTCCCAAACAACAGGCCCTCTCCTATAAGGGGGCGCTCTCATCCGATTCTCCCTGCCATTGGATCAACCTATCCGACACGACCCGTTTCTCGACTCTTACAACCTATGACTCTGTTTAGCCCCAAAGACCTGACACTGGTTTTGAAGAAATTTCAACCAAGTAGTTAGTAGAGAAGTCAATGCTCTTTGCATTGACTTCTCTACTAACTCCAGTGGGTTTAATGGGACACATTTTAAAAGTCCACGTGTGATGAAAATCTGTTAGTGCATAATCTGTTAGTCGCAGGACAAAAATTGAAAATTCGCAGCAAAATTCATTTTTAAAACAACTGATGAAAAGTATGACACCGACATTGTTCAAAACGGTGCAAAACTAATTTTTGTGCCGTGACCATATTCCATTGTGTGTGCTGGAGTGTAAGCTCTGTAACTTTTTATCAGAAGCATGGTTGTTCCCTGTTGTTTTTGACACTTTGCAAAAAGCACAAAAAATAGCCTCTTGAAAACACTGCTTCTAACGATGAATGTGTGTGTGTTTTGTTTTTTTTTTGTTTTTTTGTTTTGTTTTTGAGACTTGACAGTGGGGCATTTTGAAAAGACTGCTCCTAAAGCTAAAATGCTCTGTTCAGGTCTCTTTTGGCTCGTTTTTGACCTGTAGAACAATGCAATGGCCCAAGTTACCAGAATCCTTTTCAAAGCTGAAAAAACTCTGTTTAGACCCGTCCTCAGTTTTTAACACTTAAAACATTTTTAACAACAATGTAATGTATGGATCAGTATTAAATGTTAACGGGAGCAACCGTTTGTCAAGAATGAAGACTAGGCACTTGATACCCCGGTGGCTTACACACCAAATAAGTGTTCATTGTTTTCTTTTAATCCTATTCTAATCCGAACAAATCCTGCATAAAGCCGATTGCCTTCAACTACCAGAATTAACCCTAAACAACTTAACAACACAGATGTGCTGCAAAAAATACGTCGTTTACCCGGTTTTCGACTGCCAATCTGAAGGTAAAGTTATCCCCTGAAACAAATGGGTCTCATGCGATTGTAAAAGCCTTTCTGCTGACGCTTGGAGATTGCGACCCTTTCGACAAGGCTAATTCTTTACCCATTGAAGTTCGTTCAAGCAGTCGAGAACTTCTTTCATCCACTGCAGACAGTTCGTTTTCAGACAACTTAAACAAATAACTGACATGATAACTACCAAAATGAACTAAACCATCATTAACATACAACTTCATCGACGAGGACGAAGAGATCAAGTCAAACGTCACAAGCCCGCAAAAGGACTAATCAACCGAAGAAACCAACAACACTGATGCAACTGCAGTGGCTTGTAGCCCAACAATTCGCACACATTTGTCGATCAAAGATGACAAAGCGACAACAATCAGTCTTCGACATTTTTGAAAAAGCATACTTTTTTTTCATCAAAAAAATTCACATGAATGATAATGACTATAAGAAAAGAAGAAATAAAAATAAACATTGAAACACGAACGGATTTTCATCACTTCCATACAGAAATTCCAAAATACACACATCAAAATAAAAAGAGAGAGATGAATGAACCATATAAGTGAGAAATGAATGATATTAATGAAATTAAAAAAATACTGCACCCACAAATCACCCATCATTCGCAAACAAACCTACCTTAACAAACAGAAGAAAAGGAGTGATATTAAATGTGAAAAAAGAAGCCCCTGGCCAGGCTTCGGCCTTTGAAGTCACGGAGGTGATACCTTGATGTAAGGTATTCCTTGCCTCCTGTCATGTTGGTATGACGACGACATTTAGTCAACGGTGTATAGATCGGAGCTTCAGTAGATGAAGATGAGTCTCTGGCATGTCAACTTCAGTTATTTCGTCGAGGTTGCGCATGCAATTGTCGTTTGTTTAAGCGATGCTGTCTCAGGTAACATTCCTGAAAAGCGGAATCAATGAGAATTTTACCAAAGGCATTTGCTACTCAACAGCTTTCGCAGACTGACAAGGGTCGGGGGTCTACTCATCATCAAATATCACCGCTGAGGGTAAAGAGAGTCCATCAGTGATACAGTGCTTAATGCCAGGGTTATGAACCATTTGTGGTTTGCGATCAACTGCAACCAAGCAGTTCCACAACCACCAAAGCTGCCGCTCGACCATCGGATAGTGTGACTCAGTGGCATGTGCCATAACTGCTGCTCACGAGGGCAACTTTCCACTAATCAGGATAACATATTAGGACAGGTAAAATGTCAGTTCTAGACCAATCTGTTGCAAAGCATGTTGGTCTGTCGCTTTCAAAGATTCTAAAACACTTCTTAATTGCCTTTGGATTAATCAAATGCATTGTTGATGCTTTCCAGTTTCCAGGAGCTAACGAAATGGTTGCATCTTCCCAGCCAGGGAAACCTGGTCTACTAACCCAAACCATAAGCATACGTCAGTGATAATTTTCGGTGTTGGGAAGTCCGAGATTGACTCCAGATGTTATCGATGGGTGAACACTTGTTGGTGTGATCTCAAAGCCAGCGAATACTTCTAAATCCTGGACAAGCATAAAAGGGAGTGGTAAATGTTGGCTAGCATCGGGGAGGCTCGATTTGGAGGTATTGTTTTAGTTTTTTTACGGTTGTTGTCTGTGGCGAGAAAGGTCAGTCTCCGAGGTCGTCGTAGCGATTTTTGACGCATTTGACAGTTGCGAATGGATTGCCGACTTCACCTGGGATGGGTGGCTATATTCTCCCGTGCTGTTAGAGCACTGTCAACATGGTGACATTTATCGTTGATTCCTATAGTGATACAGGCGTCCGAGCAGTCATGCTGCTTTGTCTCGATTCGAGAGCCTTCGTTGCTTCCGAGAAAGTGCATCCTCATTGAGACTGGAATCAGGTCGACGCTGAATGACCTGGATACCGATGGCATCGCTGGTAGGTCAGCTTCTCTCGTTCTTGAGGATCTTTTGGTCCAATATATTTTGGTAACAATATGACAGAGAGGCTAACGGGGTACTGTGGTTTGGGTCATTTCTTGAATACGTGAGTGAGTTGATAATCAAGTGGAATCGTCTTCTCACCAATCCAGTGGTCATCCGTGACACAGCAAGCATTATCAGCCATCCTTGGGTTCATCGAGTATGTCCTTTGGCCAACAAACTATTCTCTAAAGTGATGGCCCCGATTGCGGTGGGAATGTTTACAGTCATATGCTGAGCACGTTGTTTTGTATTCATGGGCTAGGGCTCTCTTCCCATAACTTTATTGGCCACAACACGTGCATTTTACGCTGGATTGCTTGTTACTGCGGTACGTACTTGAAGGAGTCCCGACCGTTGACCGTTTTTAGATTACTTTGCTCCGATAAACTGGATTGTCACCCCTAAAGACAATTCCTGATTGTTTGAATAGATGTATCTCAGAATCAGCAATGCCCCTGATCAGCTCATCTCCAAGTAGGAATAAAAATAGCATTAGAACCCAATGTTTTTGTAAGTTTCATATAATGTATTTTGCAAAGTATCAAGCCAAACAGCAGTTTTAGCGTTGAAAACAATATTCTCAAGGTGCTGGTGAGTCTCTATTCAATGAATTCTGCAGTTTTGCAACATTTTTTAGCTTTGACTGATGTTTCAAAATGTATCAGCATTATGAGCATAGCATTGCTTCATAACGGATTTCGAAAAGTGTGAAAACTAAGTCTAACGACCAAAACAGAACATTTTTAGCTTTGAAGGGAAGGTTTTAAAAAATTTTTAAGCTTAAAAGAAAATTATTATACTTTCAAATCTAAGCCAAAATAAAAATAAAACAAACATAGCATTCCTAGCTTTGAAACCAATGTTTGTAAGTCTCTGTTCTATAATATTGCTATATAGTGGGTTTACCAAAGTAGGCCAAAATAGGCCAATGAGCATTTATAGTCTTCAAAACAAAGGTTTTCAGAAGTTTTTCACAAATTTCTGTGCTGACATTTCTTGAATAGAAAACAGTGCATTTAGAAGTCGCTCTTTTTGTAAGTTTCAAGGCAATCGTTCTTGAAAGTATCAAAACCAAGCCAAACCATATTACTTTTCAGAAGAATGTCCTCCAGAGGTTTTAATAATTTTGTAGGTTGTTATATATATTTTGTTATATAATGAATTTTGCTAAAGTGACAAAACGAAGCCAAAGTAGGCTTCATAGGAGTACTTCAAGCTTTGAAAGGAAGTTTCAAAGAGGGTTATTTTAACTGCAAAATTGATTTTGAGTAATGTCAAAATGGCCCCAAAATGCCTCAACAGAAAATTGTGATTTTGTCATTCTCAGGCTGTATAATAAAGTCAAAACAAAGCCAATTAATAAGCATCAACGGAGGATTTTCCAATGTGGAAACAATGTTTTCGAAAGGTTCGAAAACCTAATTAAACCTGTTAAACCTGTTAAACCTAATTAAAACCTGTTAATGCGTTGCTATTAACACTTTTCAAGTGTTAATAGACAAATGTTGTCAAAAGGTTTTTGTGTTCTGTTAAGGATATAGAATTTTTATATGTATTTTGCCAAGCATTAACAGATCTAAGAGATTTGTAATTTTTTCATAACAAATGTGGATATTGCAAAATGTGGGAGAAAAAGAAGCATTAACTGCTGTATCATTGATTTTGTAAAACATCAACACTCACTTAACAAGACATAAAAGGAACTTTTTGGTTTGGAAATAAAATTTTTACTAGTTCCAAAGCTATTGCATTGCATTGCATTGGACTTTAAAATAGGAGATTTTGTATTTGAATGCATCGAAAACAACATGATTTCACGCATAAAAAACACGTGTCAAAACTAAGCCTAAATAAGCTCATAGATCATTTTGGCTTAGAAAGAGATGTTTTTAAATTGTTTATATCGGTCAATAGTGCCGATATTAAGCCAGAATAAGCCCAAAGAAATCATTTTCAGCCTTTCAAAATGTTTTTAAAAAAAGTCAACGTAAGGCTATTTATTGCATTGCTGTATGGTAGACTTTGCAAAAATCCAAAATTGTGCCAGCTTTGGGATCCATGTTTTCAAGAGGTTTTTGTATTGCTTCAAAATTAACTTCTCAAAGTATTGAATATTAACTGAATTCGCTTAAACGGAACCATTTTTGAATGGATTAAGACTTTCTTTAAAAGCTGTAAAAATTGCTGTAAAATGAATTTTGCAAAGCAAACTATCCAAATTAACATTTTCTGTTCCGTAAAGAGACCGTTTCAAGATTTCAAAGAAACGTTTCCAGAATGACTTTGTAACTCAAGGCAATAGCACTGCTGTATGAGGGATTTTGTAAGGTGCCAAAATTGGGCCATAATATTTATTAAGAAAACTCCAAAACATTTTCAGCTCACCATCACGATGTTCAAAAGGTTTTGTATTGCTGTATTTTAATTTTGCAAAGTGTCAGATCCTATATATATATATATATATATATATATATATATATATATATATATATATATATATATATATATATATATATATATATATATATATATATATATATAGCTTTGAAACCAATCTATTCGATAGGTTGAATATCACATCATTTTTAGCTTTGACATCAATGTTACTATAAATGGATTTGGGAGTGTCAAAATGAAGCCAAATAAGCATGAACATAGTTTGTTCCAGTGCTAAAGCATTACTGTATTTTTTAAGTGCTAAAAACAATGAAAACCAAAGATTCTAGCTTTGGAAGCAGCGTTTAATCGTCTTTTTAGAAATGTCAAAATCCCAAACTAGCCTAAACAGATTCTTTTTAGCATCAGGAGTGTTTCTGAAATGCAGTTTCAATCCTATTGTAAATTTCAAATTGTCAAAAACAACCTAAAACAGGTCTAATTAAGCATTTTTAGCTTTGAAAGTTGACCCCATACTAAAAGCAAAAACGTCTGAAATAGCATTTATTGATTTTTCAGGGCGCTTGAATGAAATTGAATAGTTACACAAAACTATAATTGATTCTTCAAAGTCTCAAAACTGAATGTTAAATGTCACAAATTGCTAAATAAGAATTGTTCGGAATTTTAAAATGCGCTATTTATGCTTATTTACCTTGATGTTGAAACATATAATATCTATATGGTTCCACACGAAAGCTATTTACCTTGATTTTGAAACTTCATAAAATTCTTGATACAGCAATGCTATAGTTGAAAAAAATTACAGAAACATCTGAAACATTGGTTTAGAATCTGAAAATGCCCTGTTTACATATTTTCACTTTGCTTTTGGAACATTTTCAAAATCTGTTCTAAACAATGCTCTATTATATTGCAAGGCTATATTGGAGAAAAATCGAAATAAGATCTGGGAAGGTTATTTTTCAAGCTGAAATAGACAGTGTATACGTCTGCTTAATATTGAAATTGTGTCAAATCTATTATACAGCAACAATACAATAAAAAAATCACGAAAAAACAATCGAAGCTGAAAATGCTCTCCTTATTTCTCATGCATTGCTCTATAACAAATTTCACAAAACGTCAATGAAAATGGTTTGAAAATAAAGGTAAATAGGCACGAGCATTTCAAGCCTTGAAAATATTTTCAAATTCCTTTGTAATTTTCTAAAATAAGCATTACAGTTAATTACTGTTTTTGTAGTTCAAGAGAGAGTTCCAATTGGGAGATTACAAAAAAAAAAAATGAATAAATAAATTGAAAACTAGTTTCAGAGCTAACAATACACTTTACAAATGATAAACTTCATACCTATTTATTTTGATTTTGGATCTTTACAAATTATACGGTAATGCTATATAGTTGGAAAATTTTTTAAAAAAACATTATTTCCAAAGCAATAATTGCTTAATATTGATATTTCCCACATGACAAACGCTTATAAATATTGATTTCAATTTGAAAATGCTCTAGTCATGCATAGTCACTTCGAAGACATTGAGCTGAAACTGGTGGTTGCTTAGGATTTGATTGTAAAATCCATTATACAGTGAGGAAAATTGAAAAAAAATCACAAAAAACATCGCTAGGTTTTGAAGATACTTTTCAGATCAATAAAACAGTAGTGCTGTAGCAATGAGAATCAAAAGAATCACAGATTTCAAAGGAGAAAATTACGTAACACTCCAGGCTAAAACTCCACTGTGTATGCGTTTTGTTTTTTTAAACGTATCACTTTGTTAAATCATCGATTTCAAAGCTGAAAATTCCTATTTAACTCCATTTGGTACTTTACAAAATACAGTAGAGAAAAATTACAGTTAAGAAAGTTAAAAAGGAACTTTGAATTTTCAAAATAAAAATTCTATTAGTATCGATACTTGATTGATAACAATGTGATAGGAAAGAATTTCTCAAACTACGTTAAAACATAGTTTTCAAAGCTGGAAATGTCATGTGTACACTTATTTACCTCCATACTGAAATGGTATTGTCAAGAAAATTGAGATAAAAGTACATTTAACTTTCTGATGAAAATTACAAAAGACTATTTGAGATTGGTTTTCCAGCAAGAAAAAAAAACTATATAAAACCATATATTATCAAAATTACAGAAAAAGGCTTCAAGTGGAAAATGCTCTTTGCTCCGAAAAATAGGTGTTACTTTTGTTTCCGAACTTCGAAAGAAACTAATACAATGCTTTAATCAGGAAGATCACTAAAAAAATGATAGAACATTGGTTTCAAAGCCAGAAATATTGTTTTCATGATAATCAAAATGGATTTATATAGTTCTCAGAAATAATTGTACACTCATACTATAGCTAAAAAAATTACATGAAACCAGATCATTATTCTTCAAGCTGAAACTATGTGATTGAAAAATCATCGGAAAAACATGAAAACATTAGTTTATGCTAATTCACTACATTTTTTTAAAAAAGTGTTGCTTCAGTTGAGAAAATCACCGAAATAAATAAATGCAGAAACGGAAAGATTGCCCTTTTCATGCCCATTTCTTATAGTTCGTAAAACGACACATAAGTCTTCTTGTGTAATAGTGGCGTTTTGCGGAGTTTTATCTATCATTGAAAAGGAAATTACAAAAACCGTGCAAAAACATTGATTTGCATGCTGGAAATTCTTTAACACCTATTTACCTCTGTTTTTGTACTTCACAAAATACGTTGATGTTACAGTTTGGAAAATTACAAAAAATACTCTGGCATCATGGATAATGAGGCTTTGAACATGCAAATAACCATAAAGTTCATTCTTAAATTCATAAAACTCATTACACAGCAATGCAAAAGGAATCACAAAAAATGCATGTAAACATTAGCAATGTTATAGTAAGGGAGATTGCAAAGACCGTGCAAAATCAGATTTTCCAAATTCTCGATACTTTGTGAAATTTGATCATACTATTGTCAGGGGAGGGGGGCAGATTTAATTAGTCCGCTAACACTACGAGTATAACCCAGAATTGATCTAAGAAGGTAAATCCTGAGAAGCAGCGTGTTCGTTGCTTAAGCACAAAAACAAGGTTAATACACAGTTGGATCGTTAACGAAACGAAGAAATAAGAACAAACCAAGAAGTAAACAACAGTGCCAGGTTTAATTCGTGAGTGAATTAAAATAAAAGGACCGGAGTTCCTGCCGACACGAATATGTGGAGGGATCTACAGGATAAAAGATGTAGAGATAGGAAGGATGAAAGGAAACAGATGTCACTGAGTAAATGTGAGATAGAGTCTATACAATGTCCGTCAGTATGGTCATCCTAGTTTTGCCACTAAGAAGTTACCTTAGGAAGTCCGTCCTAACTACGATGATAGTTGGTTAGGATGGATTCTTGGGATGAATATGCGTGTGCAAGGACAAAGTGTGTACAAAAACTATACTAACTATCTTAACTAAAGAGAGAAAGGAGAAGAAAGCTTTACCTCAACGCCGTCGGTAGAGGGATTTACCGCCACAGTTTAGATATGATAAACATAAGAATCAGCTATCTGATAGGCAGTTCTGTCTGACGTCAAAAGGGGGAACAAGGAATTTAACGTTTCTACAGAGATATAGGGGTTAGAAGTAGATCCTTTCCAAAGGACAGATAACTCCGTATATTTACTTTGGCTTGAAAGGTGGGCACTTCACTATGATTAAGATGATTGGAAAATGCTATAAATGCTCTGTTTAAGCCTATTTACTTCAATTTCATATTTTATGCAATATGGGTAGTGAAGTTAGGAAAATCATTGGAAAACATTAGTTGCAAAGTTGAGGATATTTACAAATTAGTTATACAATACTTGAAAACATGTTAAAACTGCTCTGTGTATGTCATTAACAGTATTTATACTTTTTATTCTAATCATGTGAACTCATTTTTCCAAAGCTAAAAATGCCATTAAATTCATTTTTAACTTCATGAATCTATTACGAGATAATTAGAAAAAAAAAACATTTGAGAACATTGTCTCAGAACTGAACATGTCTTGATTCCTATTATTTGATATTTTTTGAAGTTCATTAACAGTGGTTATGATACACCCGAAATTGTTGGAATTCGAGCAAAAACTTAAGTGAATGTCTCGTTTCAATTTTTTTCAACTATAGTTTCAATTATAGTATATATAGTTATTTTGAGGAAAATCACAAAATGAATTGATTTTGAATCTGAATCTGAAAATGCACTGTCAATGCTTATTTGCCTTTCACTATGAAATTATAATGCTATGGTTGGTTTCAAAACTAAAATTACCCAGTGTATGCCCATATAATCACTATTGATAGTCAATCATTACGAAATTACTAAAACTTTCGAAATTACAAAAAATGTCGAAACTTCTCTGGAACTTCAAAAAATTCATTAGTCAAATAAATCACTCAAAATCAGTGTATGCCTTCTTACCAGTATCGTTATACCATAATATAACAGTTATTTTGAAGAAATTTACAAAATCAGTGCAAAATTGTGAGCTAAAATTGCCCTTTCCTCGTGTTTGAATAATTCAAAATCGATTCTGCAATAATGCCATTGTTGAGAAAATTTCCAAGAACACTTGAAAACATGGATTTCAAATTGAAATTGCCCAGTGTAATGCTTTATATTGATACGTTATCATAAAAAATGTAATACCTAAAAAAACACTTGCACCGTTTTCAGAGTTGAAAATATTCCGTTTCAAGTTGGTTTTTGACTGGTTTTGTTCTACTTGCTGTGCTTCATCAGTTGATTTATGGATATTGTGTTGACTATCCGTAAATTCTATCAAACAGCAATGTTATGGGGGGGAAATCACCAAAACCGTTTTCAATGAAATAAAAACCCTCGGAAAAGGTTTTTTTCAAAAGCTAAAATGGTTTCGATTTTGGAAATTTATGAAATCTTCTACGATAATGCTTCTATCGGGTAACTCACAAAAATCAACTTTAAAACTGTTTACAAAAGCTGAAACTATATTTTGTATCCTTATTTGCATTGCATCAATATTTCGTTAGCTTTATTGATAGCAGAGAAAATAACAAAATCATAAATGAACGTTGGATTCAAAACTAAAATTGCCCTTTCTATTTTGAGAAATGTTATAATTACGAAGAATATCCAGAAACTCCCGTTTTAAAGCGAATCACATTGTTTATATCTATCCAAAAAGTGAAAATACTTCATAAATACTATCTACCTGAAAAAATCTTGAAAAAAAATCTGATTTCTCCGTGTTGATTATTTCTGAATCGTATTTTACAGCAAAGAAATTACAAAAACATTCTGAAATTTTGTTTGCGAAGTTTTTACTCGGATCTTGTAACTATGAAAGATTTGTCATTTTCCCCCAAACATAGATGTTTGGAGAAAAAATTTCCTCAAAAACATCGGTTTCCAAGCTGAAACTGCACAGACGCAAAAGAAATCATATGAACATTTAATTCAATCTTGAAATTCTTACGCTTAAAACAACCGTTATATGCCATTTTTCTCACAGGATAGGGAGAATTCCCCCCCCCCAAGCTTTCACTATAATGTTTTAATGGCTTTTATCAATCTCGTACAATAAAAAGAATGCGCCGAAGGTTATTCATTTTTTGCAAGCTAGCCTCAAGAGCCATAAACAGGATTTTTAATATTGAAATGACATTGATCGAAAGTGTTTTAAATTCCGAGTACTATTTAATATATAATAATTGCAAAACTGTGAAAATTAGTTCGAATTATATTGAAAACATCACAGCTTGCAATGTAATCTTTTAATCACATGTTCAGCAATCAAAATTCTAAATTGATTATTCAAATATTTCGAAAGCAAGCCTCAACTGTTATAAACACTGCAATTTCACCTCTGTGATGATAGTCTTAAAAAGTGTTCCAAAAATTCAGTAGTACACAGTTTTCACAATATATATTCGTGAAAACTGTGAAAACTACTCTGAATAAGTATAATGAAAGTATTTAAACGTTTGTATAATGTTTTGAATAATCACATGTGCAGTAATTAGAACACAAATGTTTATTCAAATGTTTTGTAAGCAGGTCTCAAAAGCAACATCTGAAATGACTGTTTTAAATTTTTAATACATTGGTCGTTGGATAATATGTACTAAATTAACTATATTTGTGCTAGAAAACAAATTGATGATAAATGAAGATTTATTTTCCTTGATTAAATCTACTTTCGTTAAGTATTCAACCAGATCTTGCTGAAAAATAAATTTCTCCTAAGGATGATGAATCTTCGAAGAAATTTGCAGACATGCAAAAGATTCGGTACACTTCTGAAAATGTAAAGTTCAATGTTTTCAACATGTTTATTCAAACTGGTTTTATCAGTTTTTACAATTATATCAGGTAGTTCTGAAGCTTCGGAACACTTTTGGAAACTATCATTTCACAGGTTACATAATTATACATAATTGTAATAATGCAGTACTAGAAATATTAAACACTTGAAAGCTGTCATCTCGTCTCTTGAGGTTTGTTTGCAGAACATGAATGAAAAATGTCTGTGAAAGTTCGCATTGCAAGCCTTAAATGCTTTCAATATGCTTATCCAAACAAGTTTCATGTTCTTTTGAAAGCTTTGATTTCAGATGTGAAAAAGTTGTGCCTCTGGCATTTGAGGCTGATTTGAATGTCAAAATGTATTTTAAACGCTGTTCACGAGATAGAACAGCACTTAGAATTCTTTCATCATGCTTATCCAAACTAGTTTCAACAGTTTTCATGATTATACAATGTAATAGTGGGAATTGAAAAAAAACTTTTGAAAACAGTCATCCAACCTGTGATCATGGCTTCAGGATTTATGAATAACCCATAAACATAATTATTGTACATGTGATTGGGAAAGGCTTTTGAAACTTTACATAGCAAGCTCTAAATACTTTCATTATGCTTATTCACAGAAGTTTTAACAGGTTCATAAATATATAATGTAAAATGTCAAAGGTGCTCTTGATGCTTGTTTGCAAGCATAATTATTGTGCATGTGATAGAAATAGGCCTTTAGAACATTTCATTAAAAGAACTGAATGTTTTTACAATTGCAAAATATTTGAATGTACCTTTAAAATAATTTAATTGCAAACCTTATGCTTTCAAAATGAATAATCAGACTAGTTTGCCCGTCATATGTTACTAAAACTGTTCAAGGCTATTGAGGCTTCCTTATAGAACTCATGAATATTTAACGTGATTGGAGAAGGATTTTAGAACCTTACATTGTAACAAATGAATGATTTCAATATTCACACTAGTTTTATCAGTATTTACAAGCTAAACTCTTTTGATAAGTATCATGTCAGGTGAAAATGCTGTGTCTGTGGCTTCTATAGTTTGTTTGCAGAATATTTGAATGTATTTTAATGACGGTGCATTTGATTGAAACATTCAATAAGCTTATTTAGACTAGTTCTATTAGTTTTTACTATTAAATTATTTTCATAGGGGAGAATGCTTAATTCATGGCTTTTGGAGTTTGTTTGCAAAATAGTTAAAAGATTGAATATGTATTACGGTGCCCTTGAAAGTATAATTGCATTATAATAATTGTTATATCATTTTGTACTGAAGCTAAACTATCATTTCACAGTTGAAAATACTGTGTTCATATCTTTTGGAGCTTGTTGACGAAATATTTGTATGACCTGTTATGAATACAGAATTACATTTCATTGATAAAAGCTTGAATTGCAGGATTTGCATGCTGTCAACTTTTCTTTCCAATTTTCCAATCATCTCAAGATCTCTAGTAGCATACTACTATATGATTGGAAGCTGTTAGGCTTGCAAAACATGAAAAACCCATTATAATCATCGTATATGTGATGGAAATAGGCCTTCAGAATATTTAATTAAAAGAACTAAATGCTTCCAATAAAAATAATTTCCTTTACAAGTATATCATTTAGTAATGAAATATTTTGAAAACTATCATTTTACAGATAAAAATGCTATGTTCATGGCTTCTGAAGCTAAAAAACCTATTGCATGACACAATTATTGTACATGCAATAGAAATAAGTATTCAGGACAACTATTTGAAATAAAATAATTAAATTCTCTCAATACACTTATTCGAAATGATTTACTCATTTTTTATGATTTTTTTATAATTATATCATTCTTTTGAAAACCATCATTTTACAGGTGAAAAGCCAAAAACTCTTGAAACTTGTTGACAAAGTTATGTATACAGAATAACTGTGCATTAGATTGTTGGAACCTCTAAAAAGATTGAATTGTAAGATTTGCATGCTACCAATATAATTAGTCAGATTGTTTTTCATTGTTTTTTGCAATATGCAATACTGGAACTATTTTGGAAAAGGTAAGAAGCTCGTGTTTTTGGCTTGTTTGCATTCATATGTAACCTATTGCATAAAACAAATATTGTACATGTGATGGAAATACGCTATCAGTATTTTCAATTGAAAGAATTAAATGCTTTTAATACTTATGGTAAAGTCTTTGTACAGGTGAAAGAGCTGTGTTCATGGCTTTTGAAACTTGTTGACAAAATGTTTGAATGTTACTGTGCATTTGATTGTTGGAAGTAAGATTTCAGTATAGTCAGAATTGTTTCCCTAATTTTTCAATCATAACGTATAGTACTTAAGCCAATGAACTCTTTTTGATGTCATCCCAAAGCATGTGTTCGCATGCAGAACATATGACTAACCTATTGCATAACATATTTATTGTACTTTTGATGTGAATAGGCTTCTAATACTTTTAATTTGGATAATCAAATGCTTTCAATACACTTATTCAAAAAATTTCCTCAGTTTTTACAGTTTTTAGGAAACTCTAATTTCACAAGTGAAAGTGCTGTGTTTATGTCGTTCAAAAATTGTTGACAATATATTTGACTGACCTTTTTGATATACAGAATTGCTGTGCATCTGATTGAAAACATTGAATCACAAGATTTATATGCTGGGAATATGCTTTTTCAGACTTTTTCCCCAATTTTTTTATAATTTCCGATTTCTGAAGTGTCATCCAAATGGTAGGAAGTTTGTGTTCAAGGCAGAACATATGAATAACATAACATCTTTATTGTACATGTGATGGAAAAGCTTACGGTACATTTCATAATCTAATATTCCTATATACAGAACTAATATACTTATTCAAATTATTTTTTTCACTTTTACAAGTATAACATTCAGTTTTAAACTTTTGAAAACTTTCATTTCACAGTTGAAAATGTTAATGCTTCAGTAGCTTTTTGGGAAACATTTCTGAATACTCTGCATTGAATTGCAAGCTTTATATGCTTTCAATATGCTTATTCTGACTAGTTTTATCATTTTTTACATATATGATATTAAAGCTTAACTATCGAAAAATATTATTTCCTCATAATAGTTTGTTTATGGGTTCAGTTTTTATTATGTATTCTAATCACTGTATTTTCGATAAATCAAAAAAAATTTATATGTTCTCAATATCCCTAATAAATTTAGTTATCTCAGTTCTTATAGTTATATCATATAGTACTAAAACTTGGAAACTCAAGAAACTGTCTTCTCAGTTGAAGCTTGCTTGTAAAACATATGAATAAACTATTACATGTCATTGTCATGTGATACATGTGATCATAAAAAGTTTGGATCATAACATTGAAAGTAATAAAAGCTCCAAAATACTCATCAGTTCTCAAAATTATATCATTCACTCCTCAAAACTATCATTGTAGCTCGCAGAATATTTCAATGAACAATTATGTATTCCAATGTGTGACTTTGAAACATTGAATTCTAAACTTTGGACGCTTTCAGTATGCTTATTATGATGTCTTATCAGTTAACAATTATATCATATGGTAGTTCTGAACAATCTCAAATTACTTGATTATTTTACTCGTGATAGAAAATAGAACATTACATTGGAAGAATTAAATTGATTTGTGTATTTAAAACATTACATTGCAAACTGTGCTTTCAGTATTTTCGAAAACTGTCTTTCTAGGTAAAAAGGGCTCTTGAGGCTTGCTTGCAGAACATATGAATAATTATTGTGCATGTCATAGCCTTCAAATCATTACATGCAGGCATGTTTTCACAATCATATGAAGTAGTACTAAACGCAAATACTTTTGAAAACTATCATTCCAGAGGAAAAAATACTGTCTTCATGGCTTTTCGAACTTGTCTGAAAAATATTTGAATATTCTGAATATTATGGATTCTAATTTGATTGATAAAAAATAAAACATTTCATCGCAAGCTAAGTACATTCGAGTTCAAGTTTATTCGAGTTAGTTTTCACGGTGTTTATCATAATAATATTACTGGAAATTTAAAATACTTTTGAAAACTTCTATTTCAGGGGTGAAAATTACATTGGATGTGATTGATACTTTTAAAACATTACATTATAAGCTTTCCAGTGCTTCCAATATGCTTATTCAGACTATTATCTGTTTTTGAGGTTTGAATTCTATTCTAATAATCAGTTATGTATTCTGATTATTCAACGTGTCATTGATAAAAACTTTTGTTTCCACCATTTTCATAATCATATCGTATCTGGAAATTTAAAGATTTTTGAAAACTCTCATTTCAGAAATGTTAATGGCTTTTAAGGCTCGTTATTTGGATTATTCGAATAGCATGAAGTATTGCAGTGATTGATAAAAACAAGTTCTAAATGCTTTCAATGTTTTTTTTTCGAACCAGTTTTCACAGTTTTTATAATTATATTATGAATACTTGAAAACTGTCCGTTAAAAAGCCATTTTTTATAATTCTTCAGGTTTGGTTGCATATCACAAATAACCTCTTGCGTATCATAGATACTATACAGGTGATTGATAAAAGCCTCCAAAACACTGCATTACTTATTACTTTTCTGATTACTGTACATCGTGATTGTTACAAAAATGCTTCCTATATATCTGTATTAAAAATATAAAAGACTTTCAAAAACAGTCATTTCAGAGGTAAAATTGCTATGTTAATGACTTTCAAGGCTTGCTTGTGAAATATTTGTATAAATTAGTTCGTATTCTAGGTATGATTCCAAATAATTCCATTTTAGTTTTCACATTTTTTCACTATTATATTATGTAGTACTTTAAATTTGGAACACTTGAAAACTATCATTTCAGACGTAAAAATAGTGTGTTCATCACTTTTGAAGCTTCCTTTAACCAATTCCAATAACCTACTGTGGTGCATTTGTTAGTCAAAATCCTTTATTAGTTTAGATGACAAGCTTATAGTTTACTATTACGTTATGCTTACGTTAAAGTAAATTTCCACGTTTTTTTTGCAATTATATCATGCAATTTTATCAATTCAAAACATTTCAGAGGTAAAAATGCTCACATAACTTTTGAGGTTTATTGACGAAACTTTTTGTATTCTGATGTACATGTTGAACATTCCTGAAACATTACATTGCAAGCTCTGAATGCCAATTCAAGTTAGTTTTCACAGTTTTTGATATTAGAACACTTTTCAAAAAAGTAATTTCAGATGAAAATGATATCTTCATTGCAATTGAGGCTTGCTTTACAAGACATTTGAACAACTTCTCTGAATTTTTGAGATTATTGAGTATTATTTTTTTAATTATTATTCTAGTTTGTTTTTAGTACAACATCTCGCCTGTTGTACTGTACGGCCTCTATCATTATCATGGACATATAGCGTAGTGGTTACAGAATCAGACAGTTCCCCACAACTACCCGGCTGAAGGCTTTCATCATGATCATTTTTACAATCATATCACGTGATATTAAGAATTCAAAATACTTTTGAAAACTGTCATTTCAGAGATGAAGATGCTTTTTTCATGTCTTCCGAGGCTTTCTCACAAAACATTTTGTTAACAATGTTAAGATATTGTGTTAAAAGCCCTTGTGGGGAGCTTTGATTGTTTTCGTGAATCCTTTTAAAATTAGTTTTCAATGTTTTTACCATTACATTATGTAGTACTAGATATTTCAAACTTCTGAAAATTATCAAACCATGTGTTGAAATGTGAAAAAAACCTTCAAATGCTTTCATTATGCTTAGTCAAGATAGTTTCCACATTTTCACATTAATATTATGTATTACTAGAAATTCAGAACGTTTGAAATCTGTTATATCAGAGGTGGAAATAATGTATTTATGGCTTTTGAGGCTTGCTTGCAAAACATTCATAAAAAATTATGTATTCTTAATTCAGCATATGTGCTCATTAAAAACCTTTACAACATTATTATGCGAGCTTCAAATACTTTATGCTTTCTCAAGGTAGTTTTCTAAGGAAATGATTCCAAGTGTTGTAAATTTCACTTGAAAACAGACACCAGAGGTGAAAATGCAATGTTCTCCAGGCTTGCCTACAAAACATGAATAAATTAATCCTAATTACTGTGCGTGATTATTTAAAGCTTTTGAAACACATTACAAGCTTCAAATGATCTCATTATTCTCACTCAGATTAATTTTCACAGTTTTAATTTTTTTTATGTAGTACTAGAAATTCAAAACACTTGAAAACTCATTTCAGAGGAAATTCATACTGTGTTTATGGCTTATCAAAGTCCAGAGTATCTTTCATTCCAATGTTTATTTGAATGAAATGCAAAATAAAAATAATACAAAAACTTCTAAAACATTACATTGCAAGCTCCCAATGCTTTCAATATTTTAATTTGAATTAGTTTTCACAATTATATTATGTGGTACTGGGAATTCAGATTACTTTTAGAAAGTTTCATTTCAGTTAAAAATGTATGTTCATGGCTTTTGAGGCTTGTTTTCGAAAGATTCGTATGACCTATTATGCATTCTTATTACTGTGCTTCAAAACATCGAATTATAAGCTTTAAATGCTTTCATTATGCTTATTAAACTGGTTTTCACAGTTTGTAGTAATAGAAATTTGAAACAATTTTGAAAACTGTCATTCTTTTAGTACTTCAAATACTTTCATTACGCTTATCCGTTAGTTTTCACAGTTTTCATAATTGTATCTTGTAGTACTAGAAAAATGAAACACAAGTAAATATGACAATTTACTTGTGTTTCTGAATTAAAAATATTGTGATAATAAGCCTGTTTGCTGTCATCCATACTAATTACTGTACATGTAAAAGAACATTACTTGTGAACTGAATCCTTTCCATATGAAGTACATAATATTATTGCAAAAACTGTGAAAACTAGATTAAATAATTAATCTAGTTTTCACAGTTTTTGCAATAATATTATGTACTTCTATAAATTGAAAAGAGGTAAAAATTTTGTGTTTATGGCTAGCTTGCAAAACCTATTGCGTATCAATATTATTGTACATATGTTTTATAAAAGCCATCGAAATATCACAGTGGAAGCTTCAAATACTTTGAACGTGCTTACCAAACTTAGTTTTCACAGTTTTCATATTTCAAATGAAAAACTTTTGTGAACGGTAATTTCAGATAATGCTTTCAAGGCTTGTTCGCAAAAAATATGAATAGTCTATTGCATGACTATGTGAATATTGTGAATGTTTGTAGTAATAGAAATTGTGAATATTGTGAATTTAAAAACATTTTGAAGACATAGTTTTCAAAGCTTCCTCGAAGAATATTTGAGTACCTTCTCATATACTCTAATTAGTCTACCTTTCAAACATTTCCGTGCAAGTTTCAAATTATTTACCAGTTTTCATACTGTCATTTCAGAGATAAAAAATGTTGTCTATGGCTTGCTAGAAAAATTTATGGATAATTTTTTTTTTCCAATTAATATACGTTTCAAAAAGTTTCATTAAAAGCTTTGAATACTTTCAATATGCTTATCAGAGTTTTTTCATGATCATCATATAATAGTATTGGAAAAGTGAAACACTATAGTAAAACACTTGAGAAAATATCCTGTGTTCATGATGATTGCGGAACAACTTATTGGGTCTATGTGATTTATATAAATCTCTGAAATCACTGCAAGCTTTAAATGCATTCAATATGCTTATTCACAATTTTGACAATTTTGTCAATTACACCATTTGGGACTAGAAATTTAAAACACTTTTGGAAACTATTTCAGTGGTAAAAATGCTGTGTCTATGGCCTGCTTGCAAAACTTATAAATAACATTGCCCACCCTAATTATTGTACATGTAATCCATAAAAAAAACCTTTAAAAGAGCATGCTGCTTTGAATTCTTTCAATATACCTATTCTAGTTTCCAAAATTATATCATGTAGTACTAGAAACTTGAAATGGGTAAATATAATTTCAGGGGTAAATATAATGTTTATGGATTTTGAGGCTTGTTTGCAAAACAATTGTATATCCTTTTCATGTGTATGTGATTGATAAATCCTTTAAAATATTACTTCGCAAATGCTTTTTCAAATTAATTTGCACAGTTTTCAAAATAATATGTTGATTTATGGCTTTTGAGGCCTGTTTGCGAAACATTTGAATAACGTTATAAGCATTTGATATCACACCGTGCATATCACATTGATAGTCTGTGAAACATTACATCGTAAGTTTTTTTTTGCTGTCAAACTGGACAGTTTTTATAATTTTTTATAATCATAAGAATTTAAAACATTTTTAAAAAATATCATTTCGGAGATGAAAATGCATTTTGAGGTTTTTGAGGCTTCCTTGAAGAATATTTGAGTACCCTATTATATATTCTAATTCCTCTGCATGTGATTGATAAATGCGTTCAAAACATCACATTGCAAATATTGAATGCTTCCAAACTGAAGCTTTTTACAATTATATTATGTAGTACTGGGAATTAAAAACACTTTTGAAAACTGTCAAGTAGTGTCCAAAATTTAATTGATATGTAGTACTAGAAATTTAATATACCTTTGAAAATTGTGATTTCAGAGCTAAATGTCCTATTTATGGCTCTTGAGGTTTGCTCACACAATTAACCTATTGCAAATTTAATTTTTTTACGTGTTTGATAAAAGCCTTTAAAACATAACATTTTCAATGTTAGGTTTTTAATGTTTCCTTATGCTTTTGAATTAGTTTTTACAGTTTTCATAATTAGTCCTAAAGATTTCAAATACTTGAAATATTGAATAACAAGCTTTAAATACTTCCATTATGTTATCCAAAAAGGTTTTCACATCTATAATTATATTATGTAGTACTAGAAATTGAAAATAATTTTGAAAACTGTCATTTCAGAGGTTAATATAATGTGTTTATGACATTTGGAGGCCTGTTTGCAAAACATTTGAATGACGTTATGCATTTCCAATTAATGAGCATATTATTGATAAAAAATCTCCAACACATTTAATATAAACATTAAATACATCCATTTTGCGTGTTCAAACTAGTCTTCACAATTTTAACAATTATATTATGTAAGATTAGAAATTTGAAACACTTTTGTAAAATGTCATTTCCTTGAAAACATTTGTATAGTTGTGTCACTGTACATATGACTGTTAAAAGCCTTTGAAACATTACATTTGCAAGCCTGAAGGCTGGCAAATGTAATGCTTCCAATTGCTTATTCGAGGCAGTTTTCACAGTTTCACAATGTAGTACTAGAAATTCAAATCATTTGAAAACTCCTCGCAAAACATTCGGATCTGCTATTTTTACTTATTTTACGTGATTGAATTGACATTACATTGCAAGCTTTATTATTGCAAGTTTTATTATGCTTCTTCAACATGTGATTGTTGAAGCTTTTGAAACATTTACATTTGCAAGCCTTCAATGCTTGCATTATGTTTATTCGTTAGTTTCCACAGTTTTTACAATTGTTTCATGTTGCACTGAAAATTTGAAACCTCCTTGAAAAATGTCAATTCAGAGGTGAAAATTCAGTGTTTATAGTTTTTAAGGCTTATCCTTATGGATAACATGATTGTTAAAAGTCTTTAAAACATTACAAGCTTTTAAAGTTTCCATTATACTTATTCGTTAGTTTTCAATTTTAACGATTATTAAGTATTAGAAATTTAAAGTACTTCTGTCATTTCAACGGTAAATATTCGGGGTTCTTGGCATTTTTGCAAAATATTTGAATAACTGTGCATGCAATGGATAAAAATCTTCAAAATATCACATTCCAAGCTTTGAATGCTTCCAATATGCATTTCAAGTTATTCAAGCTCATTTTTACAGTTTTCACAATTTGAAACACTTTTTGATTTCAGAGATAAAATTGCTGTTTATGGATTGTTTACAAAATATCTTATTTTATATCGTATTTTGCTAGTAATTGTTATCCTTTCATTGATTTTACAAGTTTTCAAGTTTTTATCGTAGTACTAAAAAATTTAAGATACTTTTGAAAACTCTTTCTAGTAAAAATACAGTGTTTATAGCTTCTGAGGCTTTCTTACAAAACGTTTGAATATCCTATTATATATTCTAATCACAGTACACATTATAAAGATATGCACTTTTTGTAAACAATCTTAAATACCATCGAAAAAAATAATTTCAAAACTAAATGTAAAATCTATCATACAGATTTGCAATAGATTTAAGAATTCTGAATACAGGTGAATAAACATTTGTTTCAAAAGATATATATTAATTTGGAATTAATTGATTAATTTCAAATTTCAAAATGCCTTTAAAACATCTCATTCCAAACCAGAGTTCAACATACAAAATTACAGCTCTTATCATTTAAAACTCATTTTTCCAAGTCTATTTTGAAATTTGAAATTAATCAATTAATTCCAAATTAATACATATTACATATATATTTTTTTTGCTCTACTATTTTGTATTCTTAAAACTACTTTTAGTTAAGAATCAAATACGAAATCGATATAAAAAACTTTTAGCTAGATCTAAAAAACTTCCTTCGATGATCCCCTTTGATGGTTATGTTCTTTAGCCTGGCACTCGTTGCCGGCAACTCTCTCTCTCCTTCTCTCTAGGATTGGTATCAGCCAATTCAAATCTAGCCGTTTTTCCTACGTGACCAATCTCTGCACTCACCAATGCATCTTACAAACGCATAGCTACACAGCTCCAAATGCACCTCAAACGATCATACTTGGTGTGCATTCTCTTCATACATCTTCTTCAATATCTCCAGTGACGTTGGTGCTAACACCGAACCTTTTAGCATCCACATGGTTCCTTTGTCTCCAACACTCTACCCAAGAAATATCCAGAAACATAATTCCAGTAAACTGTTGACTTTGCAACCCAAACATCTTTATGCTAGTTTATATCTATAGATTTTGTAGAGAGTAAAATCAAGAATGATATGCAGAGTCGGTTAAAAAGGGTTCAGATTGTTACTTCTCCACACCTACCAGACGATACCTGATGAAGGCCGTAGAGTAAAACGGCCTAAACGTTGTATGAAAAAACAGTCAAAATAATAATAGAAATGATAATAATACATCATCTCAAAAATTCAGAGAAATATCCCCGTTAGATCAGTGGGATTTCCGTGAACAGCTAGAGGGGTTTGTTCATAAGAGGGGGCGATAGTGGGTATTAAGTGGACTTCTCTTAAGGATAAGATCAGGTCGTCAAATACACGCTTTAGCTTAAGCCGAGGTGGCAACGACACTGGAAGTGAATCTTTCCCAGTGAATCTTTCCCCTATCGATAGAGCTGGCTAGGAAAGAGCTACCAAGGTCGGATAAAGAAAGTGTCAAACGAGGCCGTGAACATGGGCAGGGTATCAAGATAACTTGGGGTGTGATCACGTTGTTGAAGGAGGCTAAAAAATTTGGCCAAGATCCTATCGAACCGAATGCAGATCGTCCTCGATAGTCTGATCGGACCGGGACAGACCTGTTCAGTGAAGGGAAGATCAATTCAGGACAACAACCTGCACCTGGTTCGCACGATCCTAGAGGCAGGGTGGTTGAAGACGACAAGGAAACCGCAATGATCAACTTGGATCGATCCAAGGCAGCATTCGATAGGGGTGGATCATCGGTTCCTGGCACCCATACCGGAGGCCGCCAGATTCAAACCGGAATTCTGCACCTGGGTCGGTTTTCTGTACCAGTCTCCAGTGCAGTGGATCATGTGGTAAGTTCGACAGGGCAGCGTTTTGTCGCCCCTACTTTTATGCCCTTGCGCTGAAACCTTTCCTGTGCAGGAGGTTGAAGAATGGAGGGACTAACTGGGCCTTGCATGGAGAGGCTAGGACCAAGAACTGCATACGCCGATGACGTGACTAGGACCCTTCAATGGACAGACGGACCCGTGCCCAGGTGCTAAGCTGGAGGAAAATTGGTCGGAAGTACAAGTAGAGGTCTGTGAGCAAGTGGCTCGGAAGGAACGTATCCTTAAAGGGCAGGGCAGAGGTGTGTGATACATACATATTCCCACTAATCATTTCCCGACTGAGGACCGGCTGCTCTTTTCCTTACTCTGGAAACTGGGTAAGCTGATGGTCAGCAGGAAGGTCTGCAAATGATGGAGGCTGGGGATACGCCTCGAGGCTGGGGATACGCCTCGAGGCTGGCCTCCCTTCGCCGGATGCTAACAGAGGAACAGGTTTACGAGCAGACCGTAAGAAAGACCTTACACCTCAATCCCAACGGTCAGTTGCTGCTGGCCCAAGAGTGAGAAATCGTTCCTAAGCGAATGTCGAAAGGCCCTGATGAGAAATCCTACGAACAACAGCCTCTGACGCCCTCGTAAAACACAGGAGTTTGTGGAGAATGTCGCTTCGGACCCGCTTGCTGATGTCGACAGAGGAACTTTGATCTGTATGGTCCTGGGCACAAACTATCTAAGCAGCTCTGAGCCCCCCCCCTCACCTGGAGGTCGGCTCAGAATGCACTGCCTCTCAACAACGTGCTTTTCAAGATGGGCAAAGCAAACTTATCCGACTGTATTCGCTGCAACACGAGGATGGGAGAAACAGCCGATCATGGTTTCGTCCACTGCATAAAGGTCTGCCCACTCTGGGAGTATGTCAAGGAGTTAGTAGACCGCATGGAGCCTAGTATCCTTTTCCTGTCCCTTGACATCGGTTACATTTGTGGCATGGTACACATGGTCTCCAACAAAAGTGATAGTCTTCTGCACGCTGCTAACCGTAGCGAGAATGGTTGTGTAGTAGACACGACTGAAAGAAGTTTACGAAGGTGAGTTTTTTTTCCCGACGAACAACTGATCTTATGCTTTAAACGTCAGCTTAAAGTGAAGATTAGGTGTGAGAGAAAAGGGATTAGACCCCTTCAGCTTCAGGTACACTTTTTAAAAAAGTCCAGACTTGACTGTCTTTTCAAGTAGGCTTTGTGTTGGTAGGTGACGAACGTTCCGCTCGGGACACCTGACCCTCCCCCACCAGGGATGTTAAGAAAATCTCCAGTCAGTAGGATGAATGCTGCTCCCAGACCACGATCCATTTCCAACCCCCCGATACTGGCAAATACTTCCCAAGGACCAGCGCCCCATCTTATTGACGGACCATCACTGATTTCTAACATAAGATAGTGAAGCCACTGTGCTTCCCAGAAGTTAATGGTCGCCCCCCTAGTTTTCTCCTAACCCCATCCTTCATCATCACCTTCATCATTTTCACCTGTAAATATCTCACAATTATTTATTGGGGGGAGAAAACCTCGGCACCCAGAGAAGCATGGAAGTTGGCGGATGAATAGACTAGCAGGTAATAAAATTGTCGAGGGAATGGTCAATGATTGGAACTAGCAAGGACCCAAAGCTCCCCACCCCCTCGACTTCGATTCATATCCAAATTGTGCATTTGTCTTGCATTTTGCATTTTGTATAATTTCTCTGAAAGGATGTATGCTGACACTTTTTCTTTGCATTTTTATAACTTCTGAAACACTGAAACGTATTTTACAAAACTTTTTGAAAAATAAACTCGGCCTCTTGTAGTATCAGTCATCTGACGCCCTTGGGCTGGGACGCTGATCATTCTCCGGGATTGCCCCCCCTCCATCTCGGAATCACTCACCAGCATGCTTAGGCTCGTCCTGAGAGCGAAGTCAAGCCTGCCGTAATAACACAGCGAAATCATGCGTTGAGACTTAGAGATAGCTATTACACACATACCTGTATCTGTAAAAAGTAATCATTCATGACTTTCCTTTTTCATCTCAAAGAACACACTTAAACTAAGATTAGTCTTTTTTCCTGCACTTTGTTACCAATCAAACTAACTGTGTATTAACCTTGTTTTAGCATTTAATGTGGGAACACATTATTTTCTTGAGTTTATCTCCATAGATCTATTCCTAGAATTTATCTGGGGTTAATATTCGTAACCATCCGATGACTGGTTACCCTTTAGTGAAACAAGCGCAAAATTCGTTTTTTTGTTTTTTTTTTTTTTCGGAACGAAAATACGATGTGTTAGTTACGTCTCTTTACACCGTTCCGTTTGTTTACATTTACATTAGTGATGAGTTCGCAAGTGCTACAGAAAATGTTCGCTACGTTCAATACGGGGGTACCTTTTTCTACGGACAATCCCGTTCTGGTTCCTTCAGAAGGAAACGAAAATGGCGAACCACCAGTCAGAAATAAAAGTTTGAGTTCACCGTTACTTTCCTGTCCTGAAATCAGAAATTTTGTGTATAATGTCCCTGCAAAGAACGCATTAGATTGGGATCGCAGTCAAAGTCAAGGTCGAGAAGCCCCTACTATTCTGTACATTTCGTACTATCTTAGAAAACTAGAACGCCGACAGAATACGACGACTAGTTCCGTTGGCCCTACTTCTCCCACCGTAAAGAAAAGTCGTCTACTCCATGTTTTTAACACAGCTACTGACCAAATTTTCTTTTTGGTGCACAAATTCTGTTAGTCCCCGACACCCTACAAGATAGGCACAGGGCCCGGGGAAATCAACCCTCCTAGCCGTCAATGGCTCTCTGATACATGCGGCCAGTGATGTGTAAACATCAATATTGACCTTCGGAGAAATTTTAAATGGGTCTTTACCATTGCCGAAGTTGTTACACCTATACTTCGGACTTCTAATGGACATGATTGGTTAGGTCTATTTGAGGTCCAAAGTGCTCTAGGCTGATAAACATCGTAACTAGTCTGAAAAATTAAATTTTTATAAACGGTATTTGATGCTAAAAAGTTGGCACTACAATGGAATTCGATCAAATGCTTGAACTTGATATTACTTGGCCATTTCAAAATAGTTGGGATTATCCACTTCACATGATTCCGAAAAGGGGCGGCACTTGGGATGCATGCGGTGATTACTGTGCTATGAATTCTATGTATCTCCTTCCATATTTATACGACATCACATCACAAATTCAACGAAAGACAATCTTTACTAAAAGTAAACTGAATCCGGGTATTTCACCAGATTCCGGTAGAACCTGTGGACGTACCGAAGATAGCTATAACAACACATTTTGGTCTCTTCGAGGTGTCAAAAACACTTCGGATCGTGCCATGGATGGTGTGTCACAGCAGAAGTTTGAAGGTTCATGGCAACCGATAGGTTTTTTCACCGATAAGTTGACTGCTAAGGAATCGTACTATAGTACTTTCGAAAGTACGCAGTATATTCTGCTGTCCGTCACTTTCCTTATCTGCTGGAAGGTTGAGGATTTCATATTCTCACCAATTACAAACCTCTCCTTGGTGCATTCCAGGTTTAAAAAAATAGACACACACCGCGAGAGATAAGACATTTAGATGTTATCCTCCAATACACTTCTGATATTCACCGCATAAAAGGCAAATCCAACATCACAGTAAACGTCCTCTCTCGTTGCATCAACACTCTTGTGTTGGACCTTGCAGTCGATGCGCAAGCCATGGCTGCAGAACAACTCAATGACACGAATCTACATGGCATGTCAGAAATCAACAAACACACACATGCACTAGTTGTCGAGTTTCCTTGTCCTGATAGGCGTTTTTCAAAGATTCACACTGACATCACAGGAAACCTACCGCCATCTAACGGTTACGCATATCTGCTAATCTGTGTCGATTGGTTCATGTGCTAGCCTACCCTATCACCAACATCACTGCAGAGACAGGATTGATAGCTCGATTCGTTGTCCCATCAGTAATCAAAACCCACAGGGGGGGGGGGGGCGACAATTCGTGTCAAGCTTGTTACAACAATAACAAACCTCCTTGGTAGTAAGAGATTTTGCTCAACTACCCAAAGCAAACAGCTTGGTCGAACGCTTCCACTGCTCCCAAAAAACTTCCCTGAGAATTAGACCACATTCATATGGAAGACCAACTGCTACTGGTTCTCTGTGCAATTCGTACCATTGTAATTAGATACTTGAAATGTTCATCAGCAAATCTAGTCAATGGAGCCTTCTAGAACAACTGGTTATCAATATACCTGTTGAAGCAACGAACATTCATTCTTTCCCCGACAGACAACTATCACATTAGCAAAGGAAGGTAAACAAAAACACATACATTCATGATGCATTACATACATGTGCTTGGTACAAGACCACACACACACACACACACACACACACTCACACAAGCATCCACTTCAAAGGCCAATCTAAAGTCATACATAGACACCCAAAATACTACACGTTACTCATTAAAAACACAAATCCGAACACATGCATGAACAGATTGAAACCAGCCTTGCTTGATACATCATCAGATAACACAACCACAGAACCATTTACATCAAACAGCAAACACTAAAACATCAAACAAAACAGCCACAACGACCACTCCAGATGCCAATTAAGAACCCGTGATTGTTCATTTTTTTTAAAATATAATCTTGTATATTAATGACGTACATGTCCCATAACTGATATAGACATCACCAGCGATGAATATTCACTGCGAACCTGCGTTCATAGCAGGAATGGCGACCCGCTAAACTCAAAACATTTCCCTTAGTTTTCCAATTGTTTATGTCCATAACGCTTTGTTACCTTTCCTATTTTACAGTCATCTTATTGGTTTCACTACAGGTGAAATTTTAAGCCAGAGAGATAAACAAAAAAAATCGCATAATGGCCTTTTATTTGTGTTTGAAAGATCAAGTGCGCCAGATAAAGATTTATTATTTTGGATGTGTAAGATGTACCAGATGCATACAGAACATGGAGATGTTGTCAAAGAACTTGATAGAAATTCCCATTATCAACGTCAAGTCTGTAGACAGTGAAAGTGAGAACTAAATTAAAAGTGCGTACTGCTACTACTATGGTGAATACAAGTGTCATTATTTACGAAGTTTTGGCAGATACCTCGCAAAGCACAGATATGTGTGCAAGCGTTGCTTTGAAGAAAGTCGTTAGACTAAAGAATAGGGAGGTTATTGCTGCTTCACGTGATCCTTTAGATCTAACTGGATTAATCTTACCATGTCAAGTATATATATATATATATATATATATATATATATATATATATATATATATATATATATATATATATATATATATTTACACACATACACCCACACACCCCACATATGTGTGTGTGTGTGTGTGTGTGTGTGTGTGTGTGTGTGTGTGTGTGTAAAATGACAGTAGATGAAGAAGAAGAAGAATTTTTATTGAGTGATAGCAGGCTCAGGAAGAAGATTTTATTATCCAGGCGTAAAAGTTGCCTTTAACATTAATTTTAATATCCAGGCGCAAAAGTTGCCTTTAACATTAATTTTAATTCCAGGATTTTCGCCATTCATTCTTCTCTTGGATAATAAAAAAACAACATTCCTTTCAATCAAATCATTTTTAAAAATATTTTTGGGTAAATCTCCAACAGTGTCAGTAGTAATACAGACAGCTGCTATCAAATTCTTAGGGCAAGTTCTGGCCTGTTTTAAATTACCTGACCATACCCCTTTCCCTTCTTCTTGCTTGCATGATTCTCACTCACTCACTCTCTCTCTCTCTCTCTCTCTCTCTGTTTTCTGTTCTATTCTATTTACCTTCAACTTATTTTACTAGATTGTTTTCTAACAAGAGGGTAATTTTCGTTTCACCAGTGTAAGCGAAAGATGTATTGATAAGTTTTTTCCCGATTTAATCCTTGTTTCTATCAATCAGACCTCCATTATCCTCGGCCAAGTGCCTCTTTTGAATGAATCTCTTTTCAGGTTGGGGCAGGTGGATGTGACCGTTTTAATAACTCTGTAGCGATAGTGCTGGGGTGGGTCATTACGTTCCGTCTATTCGCAATCATCTTAAAAAATGACGTAACTCTATCTTAATATAATCAAAAGCGACAAATCGGCCTCCGATCCACATTTTTTTTAAAATTCAGAATGGAAGTAAGTTGGGTTTTCTTTCCCGGGCAACGCTGGGGTTCCCAGGTAGTATGTTCTAAATGTTAGAATATAGCTCGGGGAGATTACGGTACGACATACGCACGCAAACATACACACTTGTGTAGAGTTAAACATACTTAAATATCATTGCACTGAATAAACTAATTTTAAAATATTTCTACTGTTTCATCTACGCTATATATATATATATATATATATATATATATATATATATATATATATATATATATATGTGTGTGTGTGTGTGTGTGTGTGTGTGTATAAATCATCATCATCATCATCATCATCATCACCATCATCATCATCATCAGTCTCTTAGCGTCCGTCGTTGGACATAGACCTTCCCCAGGATTTGCCACACTTCCCTATCATGGGCGTCACGGAGCCAGTACTTCCTGAACTCGTCTCTCCATCTAACACTCGGCCTCGGTTGCACATGTGGTCTCGGGGGATCCATGTTGTGGGTCGCAATGCGATGTCCATCGATTGTCTGCCATTCTTGCAACATGGCCAGCCCACCGCCATTTGAGATTTTTAATGGATTCTATGATGTCCCTAAATCTTGTCTTTTCTCGGATGTACTGTGCTGTCTTGTGGTCTCTCCAGCATTATTCTTTCATGTGCACGTTGCATGGTTCTCAATTTACGGGTCTGTCTCTTGGTTAGGTTCCATGTTTCGGCTCCATAAGTGACTATTGGGAGGATGCATTGGTTATACACCCTTCTCTTTAGGATTAATGGGATCTTGCCATCCTAGTGTGATTTTTCGCTTGTTTTCCTCTTCTTTTGAGGGTCTCATGGAAATTCGTTGTCCTACGTAGATGTAGTGGTCTACTTCTTCCAGTTGTGTGTCCTGGATTTTGATCTTAGTGTTTTTATCCCCGATGTGGTTGTTGCACATGAAATGAATGAGAACATAATTGTTTCAGTAATGATAGAAAAATTAGAACCCCTATTATTTTACGTCATATAATCATAAATAATTGAAGTGCAGAGTAGACTTGCAACAATATTCTGGATAAACGTTCAGTTTATCGAAAAGGAATTTAAGTAGTCATAACTGAGTTGAAAAAGTAGTTTGGAATTGAAAGAAATTTGTCCAATATGCCCACAAAGGAAATTAATCAATGTAAGACAGCAGAAAAAGATCAGTCTATATTGGTAAGTGTTGGTGTAAAAAGAATTCTTCGAGACCCCAATTATTTCAACAGATTCAACCCAAGAATTTATTAAAAATCTGGTGTGTGTGTGTGTGTGTGTGTGCGCGCGCGCGCGCGCTCGGGCGTGCTTTAAGATGTTAAGAAGTACACCACTGATCAGGAACAGAGTCATTTTTTCATCTATGATTTTCTCAAAAACTATTTGAGTTGGATACATAAGATCAAACTATAAGTGTATTTTGAATCAGCACTACCCAAGAAGGTTATTTTCATCGTATAAAGAGGTGGATGGCAATTCTTTTTGAGCAGTAATTCTTAGCTCCTTAGTCATAGCTTTTAAATAGCCGAAAATAGCGTTGAAAGACCAAGTACTAACTCCAGCTTTTTTTTCCCTATAAATTTCATATGCTCTCAAACTTCATAGTAACTTGGCAATACCATGGTAACTTCATTTGTATGTGCTTTCAAACTTATGGTAATTCTTTGGAGGTAGCCTAATTTACAATGAAGTTATAATGGATGCTAAACTGGACCTTCGCGTGAGGCATATCCGAAATCGGTAACTCACAATATGCCTTCAGTACACATCTAAGGTTGAATTTCACAAAAACAAGTTCGTAGATTTATATGGGGTCTGTTTTTACGCTCCCAGAAAGCATGCTTTTTCTTAGTTTTCTTTTTTCATCTAAAATTTCTTCAAAAACTATGATAGAGATATGAAATGGAACTATATCTGAGGATTTTTTTCATCATTTTTTTAACGTACTCACATGAGTAGGGTCAATGCTTGGAAAATAATTTGTCGCTTCAAAATCATGGCGATACCTAGCGGTTAAAATCTTGGTAAATAGACATCCAAAATCAGCAGATCACAATTTTCCAACAGCACACATTTTAAAGTTGGATTTCACAAAAAAAGGTCGGTGGTTTCCATGGAGTCTGTGATTGCACTGTCAGAAAACCAGAGCATACGTACTTTTTTTCTAATTTCCTTTTTGGCCTGTAATTTACAGTCTCGAAATCATGAATGTCCAGTAGCCGTGTAGGTGAAGTCCCGAAGAAGAGAATTGGCAGACCGAGTTCAAACTCAGACAGAGACAGTTTTTTTTTCCTCTCGATGCTAATATAATTTTTGGTGTGTCTATGTCATATAAAGTATTAAATTTTTTTTTCTTTAAATTTCATGTATTTTCAACTTATTAGATATTCAATCCTTCTGGAAATTTGGCAGGTTTGAGAAATCTGCATGAGATTTAGAATTATCAATTATGTAGGGTTTTTTTTTTTATAGAGAAGAATGTGTTAAGGAGAGAGTTATTAGTTTATTTATACATTAGAATGCATCGGAATGTTATTCCTATACATGCAATAGAATGTTATTCCTATACATTAGAATTTAATACCAATCGAATGGAACCTGATTAGTGATGCCTTCGATAATGAGCGGTATAACTTGACCTAGCTAGATTATCCAGACGTCGGTTGGTTCAGTTTTAGGCGCAAGGAGTTAAAAGGGTCGAAATGAGATAAATGAGAGGCAGTGTTCAGAAAACTTTTACGGATTCTTACATAGTCCAAGTGCTAGAATGGAAAACATGTAGGTCCTGATAAAATGGTAAACTTCAAGTTGACCGGGAAGCCGGTGAAATATGGCCGGAAAAGGAAAGGTAATCAGCTTGGAAAGCTGGGGCCAGTGAGGTTCAAATCTTTAATGGCCAAAGGCCAAAGGAAGTGACATATTACATACGAAGCTAGATTTAAGTATTCATTTTCACATTTAATTTTAACTAAAAATAAATTAGTCGCTATATTTCCATTCGTTTTAAGTGATCATAGATCTGAATTTCTCTTTCTCTCGGTGCTTTTACCAGTTTACACACAGGCCCATCACTGGTCTTGCCCTGGAATCTATGCTTGCCCAACCGATGAGTAATCACAGAGAAAAAACAATATATATAAAGTATATCCGAAATCAGTAGATCACAATTTAACTGAAATTCAAACTTAATATGTATTAAGATAGAATTTTATAAAAAGGAAACGTTGATTTTGGTGGGGGTCTACATCCACATAACAAAAAATAATTTTAACGCTTAAGAAATCAGTGAGAACAACAATACACCAGTTTTTAGAAATGTAGTAAATACAACTGGCGGACCTGAAAATTACAAAAAAACCCTTGAAAACATTTTTTCAAACCTCAAAATAAGTTAGGGCCCATTTACCATAGTATTTACACTTTGCAAAATCAATTATTTAACCATGCTATAGCCCTGAAAATTCAAAAATCCTCTTTAAATTTCTCTTTTTGCATATTAGACATGGTTTGAATATTTTGCAAATGTTATAGTTACAGGAAACCCTTCAAAACATTGGTTTCAAGCTACAAATATTCTAGTCATCCCGATTTGCTTAGTTTTGATTCATTGCAAAATCCATTAAATTACAATGTTATAGCCTTGAAAATCACCACACCCCTTAAAAACATTGGTTTAAAATTCCATTATACTGCTATGCTATAGCCCTAGAAAAAATTAAACATAGGTCTAGAAGCAAATAATGCTCCGATTAGACCTATTTGTTTCAGCTTTCAAACTTTGCAAAATTACAGAAGCCCTTGAAAACATTGGTATCGAAGATAAAAATGCTCTTGTTTAATCCTTGGATTAGGCATTTTGCAAAATCGATTAAATTGCCATGCTATAGCCATGAAAAATCTAAAAACCTTTGAAAAAAAAAAACAGTTTCAAAGGTAAAATTCCTTGAAACATGTGTCAAAGGTAAAATATTCAAATTGAGTCTATAAGGCTCAGTATTCAAACTTTACAAATACTATAACCCTTAAAATTACGGAAAACCCTTGAAAACATTAATTTCAAATGCTCTGTTTAATCTCATTTGCTGGTTTTGACACTGTGATATAGCAGATATGTAAGATAGTACAACGAAGATTACTATTCAAAATTCTCTCTCTTGCTCTTGTCTCAAGCCAGATCGGAAACGATACATTTGTCCATGCGTAGAAATAAAGACTGCTCATGCACTGAGATAAGAGATAATCAGTTGTTTCTTTGTGTCTATCGTCTTTGTGTTCTTTCTTGTATCTCCCCTTTTCCATGTGTATCTCTTCACAAGCTGAGGGAGACACTACATTCCGACGACAAGCGAAGAGATTTCCTTAACGAACTACACTCAACAGCAAAATAGCAAACAGACTACTATCATTTAACCGTTTGCAGTCTACACCAATGTCTCATTTTTGACAGCTTCACAGATGAAGGAAAGGGGATCTGTGAAGTATACGCTATGGTATGGTTGTTTCAGAAGTACCAACCGAGCTAAACTCTCACTAACACAACACTTCATGTCGAAATTACACAAATTTGGCAAGCAACACAAGACCCAGTAGAAACTCCAGACGCCTATCACACAAGACTGCGATCACTGGGAATTCCTCAATGTCAATTGTGAAATCCTGGCTCAAATAATTTAGGGCTGCTCGTCCACGAGGGGCAGGCGTAAAGACAATTCCCCCCAAAAGCAAGTGCTTGACAGTGAAGGCACTTGAACTGGCAGACACAAGGGCTACAGCTATTGAAAGCAGCGCCATTAAAGCTGTATCCAGCAGAGCCAACTAAAATCACAACCAAACAAAAATCGATTATATATATATACATTTGATGCATGTTTCTGTAACCTGGGCTGGTCCTGTAGATTATCATAGTCCTGCCCAAACAAATTCACACTGGCTCTGTTGTCGACCAGAAACGTTACTGGGGTCTTTGAAATGTGAACTTGAAATGTGTACTTGCCAGACACTGACCGTGAAGAAAAAATTGTTTTACTTGTCTGACTAACCGACACTAGTGAAATGATTCCTCTTGTGGTAGTTTTGGCATTCCTTCCCCTTTGCTGGACAGGAGGCATAGGATAGTGAAGGAAATGGCTAACTCACCATTCTCCCAGAGCCTGTTTGAATAGCAGGGTCACAGTAGCGTGAAGCGGTGAGGTGGCTGGTAGATGGTAACTGTAGCTGTCTCTGGTATCACAATGAGCTTGGGAAAAGGTAGACATTAAAGAAAGAGTCATGCCCCGTTGTGATGTTTTCCGTCAGAGAAAAAGAACCAACGTGACTGTCATTGGGAAAAGGCCGGGGCCTCAGCTATGCGAGCAAGGCACTCACATAAGTTGAGCAACAGTACTCCCAAATGGAGAGCGAAATGTTGGCCGTGGTGTAAATCACCATCATGGTGGACTACAAATCGCTCACCACAGGAAACTCCACCTCTAGCCATATGAATATGACCTTATATACTGTTCTGGAAGGGACGATTTAAATCCAATAGACTATCTCGGCACCCTTAAAAACTACCTGCCAGGGATGATACAGGGGATGCATACATTTGATTTGTACTGCAGAATATAATCCCCAGGACTCTCACTCTGGGGGGAGTCAGAACTGTGCACAGTAAGACCAACAAGGATGGATAGAGTCCTGCAAATGGGAAAACATGGATATTACCAATTTTGCAGCGCTCAAAGATGACCTATTGGTCTCAGTTGGTGTAGTCCTTCGTGACCATCGCCTGGTAGTTCCATTATCAGTACAAAAAAAAGTAGTGGACATAGCCTACCACACACATGGGAATTGTCAAAACGTAGCGGCTAATCAGTGAGAAGGTTTGGTTTCTAGGCATCAACGGAATGGTGGAAAATATTTCTGGGCTTTTATTCCATGCCAAGCCTCAAACCCTACTCCACTTCACTGTGGTCCAAATTGCCCTGGATTGCCACTCAGTCCAGGCTTCATCACACACTGGTCAGAAGCCGAACGCTTTGTGAGAACCAACAAGTTCATCCACAGCTGAACTGGAAAACTCAGCTACCCCACTTTCTCTATCAACCCCCATGGCACAAAAAATTATCACCCTTTGAGGCCTTCATCAGGAGGGAAGATGAACATTCGTCTAGCAGGCATTCCTCGTCCTTAATTCTCTCCACCCATTTATTACCGTGTAAAACTGAATGAAGAAAAGAGAAGATGAAAACCTATGCAAACCAGGGGCGTCATACCCAAATATCACCACTTGGCCCAGGTGACAAGCATGCTTGTCAAACAGCACAGACAACCTTATATGATTATCCAGAAAAGGGGCAGTATGATGATTGCAGAATATGGAGACCATCAAATAACACAAAACTCCACATTCTTCAAGCGGGTGCAGGCAGACGCCGTACTGCAAGAGGGAGAAATAGAATACTGCTCAGGCAAATCAGTGACAAATTCAGAGCCAGACCACAACAACATACACCAGCTACAGCCACACCGACAAACCTCCTGCAAATGCAACCCAGTTGAATTCAGGACTATATCCTTGTCAAAAAGAAAATTTACGCACACATTCTCAAGCCCTTCTAATCCATACTGACTTAGACTAATTAGAAAAAGCAAAATTCAGTTAAACATGACTGATAAAGCATTGCGAGCCTTTTTCTTACTAAGGAGAGGCGTAAGGGAAAAAGATGATAATAATAATAAAAATAATTAAAATCTGTCTAAAGATCAACTAGTCCAGAAAAGCAATGGACATAATCTAAAAATGAGGTGTAGCAGTTGAAACACCCCTTAGATTCTTTATGGTGGTGCTTAGAGATTTAGTTTGTCAGAAGCCCTAACGGTCCTGGGAGTTTTTCTGAAAACCATTTAATTAGGAGGTGCATAAAAAGGAGAAGTTTGTTCTAGCCTTCTGATATTATATTCAGGGCCAATCTAGGTTGATCAGCTTCAAGGGTTTTTCCATAGGTGGAAAAGACCTGGTGATACATTTGATAATGCCGCCATCGGTGAGCTGACATCTATTGGACAGAGGACCTGTACACTCGCTTACTTGAGCAGGTATCCAGGTTGTGCACAGCGATCGGAGTATTAGGTTATAAACTAAGCGTTCTTGGTGAAGAAAAGTAGTTTCTCTTTGGATTTTCTTGTTGTATTATGCGACCAGAAACATGGTCACTAGGACTTAATGTAAAGATGACAGTGTAAATAACACTTGGAAAGCATCTCCATTGGTGACACACCGGTAGTAATATAGGGAGTAATCAGGTACTAAAAGAGAAATTTGTCCAGTAAATTACCCCAAGGTTCTGAGGAACTATTTAAATTACTCTTGAATTAACAAACCATACTTCGTAACATTGATTTCTCCTCTTATTCGGCCTGCACACCAATTATATATATATATATATATATATATATATATATATATATATATATATATATATATATATATATATATATATAGTGCGCTCAGTCCAGCACTAAATCCTTTAGCTGCAGCCTTAATCCTGGATACCACACACTCTGCTGCGTACCCTCCCTGCATTTAACTATGCCTTTCATGAAGTGTCTCAAGGATATTGTTAAGAACAGTTAGGAAAGCTGTTCTGTGTGTGGATACATTAGATTGATTTTCTGCGTATGGATACAGCAGCTGATGTGATGTAGGCAGTGTTACCCTCAAATTATTCTGGCATCTCTTAGTGTTGTTCATCCAGAACTTGGTACAAATGGCACGCATTTCAACTACTTCCTGAATTCGCACATCTCTGGCTCTCAGCTTTGGTTCCACGATACCTTGATACGGTTCATGAATCTTGTTCACTATTTCGCTTCTGGGTGATACAAGGACAATTACTCACATTTAAAGAGTAGTTGGTAATGATACGTAATTTCGTCACGGAAATCCCAATATGGTTTCTCTGATAGCAGACATCCCTTTTTTGATTCCAGTCAATGGTCAGATTAACACTTTGACGAGTTTCTGTCTGAAATGTTTTAGTTTTGCCTATAACTTTCACGTCTATCAATGCATCATATCGAGAATTGTAGTGCTCATACACTCTAGAGAGGGTATCAGCGATGAGTATATCTTTTCCGGGTAAGTACGTGACTTTGCAGGTGTAGGATCATTTCCTGTATTCGCTGTGATAATATGTTCTTCTGGAAAAAGACACTAACAACGTACGTGACCATTTCCAAATTCCAAGTCTTTCCTGCTTTTTTGTAGGTTGCTGGTTGGATGTTATTTTGACTTTACCTCTTTAGTCGGACGTTAGTTGAATGCAAATGAACAAGTATAAAAAAAAGCATAGCATTCTGTGCTGAATTATCAAGCTTGAAGTCGATGCTCTGTCTATCTTCTAACTATGACAGATGGTGTCTAGCCAGACGTTATTGCATTAGTTTCCATCGTGATACCGTCTAGAAATAAATACTGATATGATGGATTCCTAAGTCTTCCTAAGCACCTGTTTTTGACACATTTTGTGGTTGTTTAGAACAGTACAGATTGGCAAAATGGTTTGGCTTATGGCATTTTGTCCCGTAGGTGGGCATTTTTTAGGTGGATGATTCTTACTGCATTTACAGCATGCATTGAAACAGTCATTTCTAGGCTTCTTATTCTGGTGTTCGAAAGGCGTGCTTTTAAATTTTCCAGGTTGATTCATTTTTTCATCTGTCCGTGTTTGTTTTGTCTTCATCGATATTTTTACCTACGAAACTCGATATTTATCAACATCTTTTTAATGATAAATCTGCATCTTGAAGCAGTAGTTACTTGGTATCGTTATTTTGTATTCCACGTACGATCTTGTCATCTTGTAGTTTGTCAAAATCACAGTCTTTAACTTTTAGCCTAAGTTAGTGATAAACGAGTCAAATTTCTCTGTTGTGACTGATTTCTACTGTAATGTGATATTTTGGGGGCAGTCGACACTATTCTTGGAATTTTTTTTTTTTTTACTTATAATTTTGACTTTATCTTTTGGATTTTAAAATTCAAATGCATTAAATGCCTACTGTACCCGTGCAAAAATATGGCACATTGTACCCGTTCGTCTTTCTCCCGCATCAAACGAATGAAATTCATATTGTCGTTCGCAGATTTCGCTCATATTTCCTGCAAGTTCGGGTTCTTTGGTGACTTCAAATCTTCAAATAAAAATGCCACGAAACAAGATAAAAAATAAGCAAAAAAAAAAAAAATAATGAATTACTCATTTTTGTCTTCGAGTCAGTTTTTTACGTGAGTGCAGATTACTTCATCTTGTGTTGCACGTATGAACAATAACGAAGGAATACGGTTGGGACTTAGCAGTTGGCAATTTGCAATAATGAACGCAGATCTGCAGTGAATATTTATGCCCAAAGTCTCGTTTGCAAGTGGAAATGACACAAGGATGACAGATTGTCCCGGACGGTGGGGTGACTATATGACTTTAGACTAAGCTGGTAAGGATCTGTGGTTATCGGCTTGTGGCGCCTCCTTTACTTTTAGTTGAGAATTTAATAAGAAACCCTTCTTTTAGCTATATGTCTAAAACGTCACTTCCTAGGACGACTACCTATAAGAAGCCTTGAACACATGTATTCAATTGCCTATTCGCCCCGGCTTTTTAACCGATTACCTTCTTCCTTTCCTTTTCGCAGTCAGCGTAGTTTCTATTCCTTGACCGTGATTATATATATTGTCTTTTGTCACTCATCTTCCTCGGTTTGCAAGAATTTCATAGCTCCTAAATGCATGCTGACCCCTAGCTCCGAGGTCCGTACATCGAAACTACGCTCTGCTACCATTTCAAATTGTAATTTCTCGTTTGAGGAATCCTAGTATTTATCACCAATGGAAGAGTAAATTTGAATAGCGAGCATAGTGGAAGCATGCCCATGGCCCAGGGATCCGTAGATCGAAATTACATTATGCTAAAGTTTCAAAATTTGGTACGTAGGCGTATCTTCTCAGCAGCCATGAACACCGCACAAGTCCCACTTCCTCTTATCCCAATTCGACTGCTACCTAAAGCAGATACTACTAACCTGGCTCAAAACCGGAAATTGGCTGGTGGCCATGTTCAATTCTTCGTTTACTTTTTCGAGGTGAGAACAGACCCACACGTACAGTTTCAATTTCTTTTGGATCTGTGGCAGAGTAAGAAAGGAAGCGATAATGATGAGAAAAAAAAGTGTAGTTTAGAGAGAAGAAATTAATGAACGCGACAAGAAAATAGGAGGGGGCAATAGATGCTTGAGCACTCCTAGACAAGACCGAAGACAGCTAAATATTTACAGAAAGACGGACACATCTTTGTTCATTTTGAAACAGAAGTTGGATGTACAATGCAGCGAGTCGACTATTGAGCGAAGACTAAAGGAATCTGGACTGGCAAGAAAATTGGCTTTCCAGCAAGCGAATCTGCATTTTGAACTCTTCCGATTTAAGTATAATTGAAAATGTGTGGGGGAGACTCAATATTGCTTTAGGTGAGGAATTGAAAAATAAAAAGATGTCTCGAGACGTTTTAATAGCTTCGATTCAGTGTACGTGTGATAATACAATAACACTGAATGAGTCGATACCGAAAAGGATTGGAGCAGTATTACAAATAATTTGATAAAGTCCCTCCTAGGAGTGCAGAATATTGACTATATCAAATCTTATTGCCAAAGTAAGGGATATTTGCACAACTAATATGGTTTTTAAAAAGATTTGTTTTTAGAACAGTCAATAATTTCAATCAGTATAACCCCTTTTTTCACTAACCATATAATTTATTAATTAAAAAGGCTCTAGTCTGACAACATGCTGATGCGCCTAGTTAGTAGTTCTGAATTTACGAATGAATTTTTTCTTTAAATTCCAACTATTAATAATAATATTAATAATATTGCTGTCTTCTATGATGGATATACTTCCGAATCGAGTTGTATGTTTGAGCAGGTGAGAAGACTCATACCCAGCCGTCTTCAGATTAGACTGCTCCACAACAGCTAGAGACTGGAACTGCCTAGTCAACAGCTAAGATTCCCAGACACCATTGTGGCTATTACATTCAGTCCAGACATGGTCCTGATGTCTGTGGCAACAAAGCAGGTAGTCTATTGGAGCACATTGAGAAGATCGCATGGAGGAGGCCCAAGAAAGGACAAATAGCGAATTACTGGTGGAAAGGGTGGAAGGTCCGCTGCAAGCCTGTTGAAGTGGGCTTGCAGAGACTTCGCAGGTCAATCTCTCCGCCGTATGTATGTGTTGCAATGAAGAAGACCCACCAGAATGCTACTGAGAGAGCTTCCCATTGGCGCTTGTTAAAAAAGGGTGACAAGTGGCGTAGTACTCTACCTGGACACAAGACGAGGCTTGATCATCCACCCTTTAGGTGTCCCAGGTGAGGATGTCAGATGTTAAAACCCGTGGTTCATCATCGACGATGTGTCCAGGAATCGTAGTAATAACCGTTATTACTACGATTCTTTACATTTCGTTTCCTTTCCTTCGAAACTAAGTAATTAGTTTAATGATAAAAGTAATAACGAGGTAAGGGTAAGTTAATGAGCCAGATATATTTAGGCCTAATTGATTTAATCCTGCATCGTTTCAAGGTGTGTGTGTGTGTGTGTGTGTGTGTGTTTAAAGACAAAATATCCAGCTCTTAAAAAAGGAAAACAAATAATATTTTCAGATGAAAAAAATCTCCATTCTTCTGATGAATGGGATAAACACTCCTTGCAATGGAAGGGATTCTTATATACATAATTCTTGAATGTTCTTTCTCATCGCATAACTTTTTTGTCAAGGGTTCGCTGGCGGAGGTAGTGGAAGTGGCTTGGTATGGATGGCATAAAAAGTAGCATCGCTCTTATATTTCAGTTTGTTTGGAATGAATTGAACAATAAAGTGAAATGTTCAAGTATTGCATACGATTTAATTAAAAACAGAATCTAATTTACTTAAGATTTGTATTAACATTTCTATCGATTTTTGATATTTATTAACATTTCTATCGATTATTGATATTCAATCGATTTTCCTTTTACTTGAAAGCGAAACATGAATTTCAAGAAATTTTACTTAAATATATGTAATTAAACTTTCTATCTTGATTAAATGAACATTTTTACTAATATCCATTCGACTATTACTAATATTCATTCGACTTTAAAATCATTATTTCTATTTCGCCGTCACAGATTATCATCACGCACCACTGTGCGTGGGATAAGATATTTCACAGTTTGAATTGATAAAATATACAATTAAGAAGATACATCACATAGTTAAGAAACTCCGTGAAAAGGAGACACCTTTTTGATTGTTGGAGAGAAAATTAATTCTTTACATTGGCCATCGGTGTGAATTTCGATGAATTCTTCGAAACAATTACAGGTGGCAGCCAGTAAGTTATCGTGGTATAACGGCTGACTTACAAACACCCCCTGAAGGCAAAACTACAAGGCAAAAAGCAGCTTTTTTTTTAATAATAGCCTAGAGCTGATTATCTCGAAGTTTATCGTCCAGAGCGCCCTTTATCTGTATGATATTTGGGACAGCCTACGTTCTTTGTTCATGCATCATTGTAGGGTGCATTTGGACCTCCGTGCCAAAAATGGTGGAGATTCATTGAGAAATGGCGACGTTCTTTCAAGACAAACAAACAAATTTTCTTGCTTATTATATAGATGTGTTAACATGTATTTTACATTAAAACAGAAAAAATTGCTGTTTCTGCAATTTCCAGTGTCTTAATGATGTAAAATTTAGGAAGTGAAATGATAAACTGGGTATTTTAAAAATATATTTTACTGAAATAAATTAAATCGATCAAATTTCATCAGTACAATCTTTAAAGTAGAATACAAATCAGAACATGCGTGTGCGTGCACATGAGTGACCATAATATTTTCTACGCTGGAATTTCTCAGAACAACTACAAGAACTCTCATCTGAAATGCATAAACCATAAATATATAAAGTATAATGGGTATAGGAGTCTACGCAGTAACAATTAACTTGTTCTCCATCGTGACTGTCAACGTAGGCCAAGAGTTGTCCGAGTAAGAGCCTGTCTCTAATCCTCATCGTCAGAATCACAAAGCTATCATTCGGTGTACTTTCAAGGTGTGCCCATTGCCTGCTTGAAGCACATGCAATCCATTTTCCTCTTCTTTTGCTTGTAGCGAACCGTTCCCAACAAATGATGCAAAATGAATCGTCACCGCCATTTCAGCTGGATTCCAGTCTTCCTTTTTTTTCTACTACGGCCCTCTGATGGGTTTTTACCTTTCTTTTGAAGTTGACGTTTCGCCTAGACGACCCCGTTCCAGAACAATGCATCTTCTTCATTTTTCTTGTTCATATAAATCGTTCACACGACGGCAAATCTGGATTCAAAGTAATGGCAATTGTACGGGTAAAAACATAGCCCATCTTGTAGACCACCATTAACCAGAAAAACGTGTAGTCTGATCAGGACGGGTTGGACTGTACGTTGTGGATTCACTGGATCTGCTCACTGTGGTATCTGCATGGTCTGGCGAAAGTGGCCCTGTAGGCCTTGATTGCCTAGGTCTACAAGCTGTGGTTATGTCATCACAACTGGTTACTGCAAAAGCTGGACTCGAAGAACTGGTTTCAGGGGCAAATATAGAAGATCAACATGGGGGGGGGGTATATGAAACGCCCCGTCGCTGAATGGCAATACGCACCAGTTGTGTTACTGCCATGATCAGCGCTTGTTGCGGCTCCAGCTTGTCTCTACCCTTTAACAGAGATCACTTTGAACGGTGTTTGAACGGTTGAATATCCTGTCTCATCCATGTTATATATTTTGTCTGCAGTCAAACCATGCTCTTCAATCAGGTGGTAGTATTTGTCAAAAAATTCTCCCACATTCTGTCAATTGAATTCCTTCATTCTTCCAACGGAAGTCGCTTCAGGAGAGCGTATTGAGTGATGCCAAAGGACATTTCATTAAGCTGTTTTATATATTGAATAAGTCAGTGCATCTTCAACGTGCACAGACCTCCCCGCACTTCGGTCTTGTTTATGGCATACTTATTCAAACCAAGTCGATGGCAGCGAATTGTTGGTTTTGGTAAACTAAAATCTCTTTAATCAGGATTGGATCTCATTTCACTGTAAATGTCAGCTAAACACAAGTTACCTAGTGCCTATGAAGAAGGTGAAGATTTCTTTCGGGAAGGACAGAGAGAAATTAATTATTTTTTGTTTCATTTTATAAGCAGAATTGCTATTCATGCAAGCAGTCACAAATATTGAAAACAATAAGATTTATTATTATAATCATCATTGTTGATGATAATAATAATAACAATAATAATAATGATTATAATAATCAACACATGGGCAGTATCGGTAGAAAGATACACGGGGCCATTCCTAGGATGGACAAAAGAAGAACTGATGATGAACAGAGATGACACAAATAGACTGTACGTAGAGAGGAAAGAAGGTGGTAGAGGAATCATCAGCACAGAAGACTGCATTCAAAAGGACGAATCAGGATTAGAAAAGTATGTGCAAGTAAATAGTGAAGACATTATAAAATGTGCCCAACAACGAGCAACAAAAAAAAAGTACCTTATGAAGGACAAATAATAGACGTTGCTGAGTAAATATGAAAGAGAGTGAAAAACTAAGGAAATACCAGGACCTAGCAAGGGAACTAAAGAAGGTGTAAAACATGAAAGTCAAGGTAGTATTAGTAATGGTAGATGCATTCAGGACCCAATCAAGGAAAGAAAAATGGGAACAGAAGAGAAAAATTATACGGAAAATTCAAAAGACGGATACAAAATGTCGCAGATGAGAGATCATGGACATGGCTAAGCAAAGGAGAAAGGTGATGATCGACACAACCCAAACAACAGCGAATGTCGCCTATGTCGAGAATAGGATGACACCGTAAACTACATAACCAATGAATGTAGTCTACTTGCCCATACTCATTGTGTATGCTCTTACCAAGTGAAATTTCTCTCCATTGGGGGTAAATAGTTATAAGACAAGAAATCATTCTTTCGGTTTTTCCTTTTTTTTTCTTCAATACATTAAAAAAAAAACTCCAAAAAACATGGATATATTCATCCCTAAATTTCAAAACTATCACCCTATTTTTATTACTGTCCATTGCACTACGTTGTCTCACTAAATCAAAAAAGTTTTCAGTCAATAGTACAGGGTATAATCTTATACTGACACATGTTCTGCATATCTCAAAAGATACGAAGAAAGCACCAATTGGGTACAAGTTCACGATTGAATTATTAGGTTCTGTACAGATTTTCTGTTAATATTACAAGGATGGGATATTCACCTCTTATAAAATACTAAACTTGACAACTTGAATCCATGTCCACAAATTTAAAAGTGATTACGTGACAAACTGTATTCTTATCGCCCACCAAAAATCACCATTCCCCAGTTGAAACATAACGGAGGAATGCATTTCTTAGCAGTTTTCCACACAGAGATAAACATTGTGAACAGGAAACAATAATCAGTTTTGAATTTAATGTTAGTTTTGGGAAATTATGGAGCAATACGTGTCTTTGTATCTTTTGAGGTACCACGCTCAAACGAACCTCGATGTAACGAAATTCGGCTTTAACGAACCATAACTAACTTTCTTCTCATTAAGCGAAGGATGTTTGATAAATGCAGCGAACACGTGGATTATGCCAGTTTCATGATCCAGCCTTTTGTGAACTTTAGATCAAGACCAAAGTATCTTTTCGCAGAACACGCTTTGGTTCATCATCATTATCATCAGTCTTTTAACGTCCGTCGTTGGACATAGACCTTCCGCAGGATTCGCCACAATTCTCTATCATGGGTGTCGCATAGCCAGTATTTCTTGAACATGTCCAGTTCATCTCTCCATCTTTTGTTCTGTCGGCCTCGATTTCTAATGTGATCTCTGGGGATCCATGTTGTGATGATCTTTCGGAAAATGGACTAGAAATATAGAGGAATCAAAATAGAGGGAAAATACTTCAGCTACCTTACATTTGCAGACGACATCGTCCTTTTCGCAGAGAACCTGCACGACCTCCAACTAATGCTAGATGATCTAAACAAAGAAAGCAAAAAAGTCGGCCTACACATGAACGTCAGTAAAATGAAAATCATGTGCAATAATCATGTTGAGAATAAGAACGTAACTGTCAAGATAGAAGATGCAAAACTAGGCAAGGTAGACCACTACATCTACCTATGACAACGAATCTCAATGAGACCCTCAAAAGAGGAGGAAATAAAGCAAAGAATCACTTTGGGGTGGCAAACCTTCGGCAGAGCAAGCTCAACTTTTAAGAACCAGATGATCCCAATAATCCTAAAAAGAAGAGTATACAACCAGTGCATTCTCCCGATAGTCACTTATGGAGCTAAAACATGGAGACAACCAAGAGACAGACCTGCAAGCAGATAAGTATGGTACGAGCGCTTGAGCGATTAATGCATGCCCACACCTTTTTCTTGCCTATCCTTCGGGATCAAAGTGTAGTATCTGTTCCACGGCAGAGCCCGAGGCGCAGTTACTGACACTTACCCGTCGAATGGGCCGGATATTGGCGTGTGGTTTGGAAAGGTTGCTCCTATTTCTTCCCACGTTAAGCCCGACCTTGTGTCAAATTCTGCTGTGGTGGGACAGTGATTAAATAGCATGCACGACTGCCCTTTTTCTGGCCTTTTCTGGTGGACTTTTTCGATAGGCGGCCGAAAATTTCCGTCCCTGACACCTGACTCTCCCTGCCAGTGAACCAAGGAAAAACAAATATCCCCCTGACTAGTTGGGTGAATGTAGCCCCAAGACCATAACCCCAAAACACTGGCAAATACCACCCCAGCATCCCATTGACGGGCCACCACTGATTTCTGGCACAAGACAGGCTGATGGGCCTCCCAGAAATCAATGGTCGTTCCTCCCCCCCCCCACACACACTGGATTTCTCCCAACCCCATCCTTCATTTGCATCATTCTCATGTGTAAATATTTCACAGTTATTTATTGAATGGAGAAAACACAGACCCACTGAGTGAAAGAAGCATGGAAGTTGACGAATGAACAGACTAGCTAAGAATGAAACTATCGAGCAAATGGTTATTGATGGGAACTAGCGAAGACCCCACCTTTGACTTCATGTCACATTCAGATTGTGCATTTCTCTTGCATCTTGCATTTTGTATATATGCTTTGAATCGATGTATTCCTTTTCCGATTTCATTGAAAAATAATTTGTACATTTGTGAGTTTTGTATCTTCTGGATAAATAAACTGGCCTTTTCTTCAGGATTAAAGTGTAGTATCTGTTCCACAGCATAGACCGAGGAGTCGGTATTGACACTTGCCTGTCGAATGGACCGGAGAGGGTTAGTGTCAAAGACCGAATGCACCGGTGCAAGCGTTAGCCAATGAGGTTTCACTGAGGCTGCGTTTGTTAAGCGCCTTGGGGAGGCTCTCCCATTATTACTCGGCCCAGCTGCGGGGACTCAGTTTCCTCAGGGCAGCACTGCTCCATAGCACTTGAAGGAGCAGGTCCCCTGTTGGATGCTTTCGCGGGTGACGTTGTCTAGCCATTACGATGAGTTTTTCAACGGTAACTGCGTCGGCTGGAGCCATTTTGGGGAGGGTTGCTCCTATTTCTTCCCACGTTAAGCCCGACCTGGCGTCACATATTGCTGTTGTGCGACACTAATTAAATGGCGCCCCCGCCTTTTTCTGGCCTTTCCTTCGGGATCAAAGTGTAGTATCTGTTCTACGGCATAGACCGAGGAGTCAGTACTGACACTTGCCCGTCGATGGGCCGGAGATTGTGTGTGGGTTGGCATCAAAGACCGAGTGCGCCGGTGCAACCGTTAGCCAATGAGGACTCGTCGTTGGCCTCTCCTATCATTACTCGGCCCAGCTGCGGGGGATCAGTTTCCCTGGAGCAGCACTGCTCCATTGCACTTAAAGGAGCAGGTCCCCTGGTGGACGCTTTCGTGACGGAGGTCGCTTGGCAATTGAAGTCGCGTCGGCTGGAGCCATTTTTGGAATGGTTGCTCCTATTTCTTCCCACGTTAAGCCCGACCTTGTGTCAAATTCTGCTGTGGTGGGACAGTAGATAAATAGATTCCCCGGGGCTGAACTGCTCCATTGCACTTAAAGGAGCAGGTCCCTTGGTGGACACAATCGTGGTGGGGGTTGCTTTAGTTGCAAAGCAAACCACAGCAGCGCCGGCTGGAGCCATTTTTGGAAGGGTTGATCCTATTTTCCCCACGTTAAGCCCGACCTTGTGTCAAATATTGCTGTGGTGGGACAGTAATTAAATACACGGCAGGCTGTAAAGAGTTTGGGTGAGCTGGTATTACCTTGTCTTTTGGAGCTGAAACGGTTCGGAGTCCTTATGTAGCCTAATGAATGAGTTGCTGTGGTTGTATAACGCTGATCAAATACCGTAGCTGATGATGGCTCGGTATTGCTAAGTGCAAGAGACCTAGTATTCGTCGTGTGGCCTCAAAAATGTAGAGCATATCGGGAGTTAGTGGAGGGAGTCGCTTCTCGCCTGCTTGCCGATAGGCACGGCCCGTCGGCTGGGGAACTCCGATCTATATGGTCCTCGGTTTCCAGCGAATTCTCCCTAACCTGGTGGTTGGCTCGGAATGCACTGCTTCTCAACTACGTGCTTTTCAAAATGGGCAAAGTGGACCTACCCAATGCAACACAGGGATGGAAGAAACGACCGAGTACGCTTTTGTCCATTGTATAAAGGTCCACCCACTCTGGAAGCACATCAGCCCAGTATAACTTTCCTGTCCCTGGACGCCGGTTGACAATTTTATCACGTACTATCTGATCATCTGTCAATTTCAACATGGTTCTCTTATGGTCTCCGACAAAAGTTATAGTCTTTGCACGCTGCTAGCCGTAACAAAAAGAGTGATGTGGTAAACACGACTGAAAGAAGTTCACGAAGGTGAGTCTTTTTCCCCACAAGCAGCTGATCTTATGCTTCAAACATCAGCTTCAAGTTGAGATTAAGCGCGAAAGAAAAAGATTAGACCCTTTCAGCTTCAGCGAAAGATAGGTGAAAGCTGTAAGCCTGGAACGCGTGAAAACGTCAAGACTTGACTGGTATTCCTAGTGGCTTCGCGTCGGAAGGAGGAGAAAGTTCTGTTCAGGACACCCAATCCTCCCCGCCAGTGAAGTGAAGAAAAGAGAGTGAGGCTGTTGTACCTCCCAGAAGTAAATGGTCGCCTCTCCTCCGGTTTTCTCCCAATCCCTTTCCTAATCTTCATCTCTATCATTCTCATCTGTAAATACCTCACCATTATTTATCAGGTTGAGAAAACTTGGGCCCTAGAGTGAATGGAGTAGGGAAATTAACGTGATAAAATTGTCAAGCGAAAGATTAATGATTGAGACTTGAATATCCTCACCCCTAAGCTTGTGTCACACCCAGATAGTGCATTCGTCCTGCATTTTACATTTTGTATGTTTCCTTTGAACTGATATGTATTTATACTTTTCTTTGTATATATCTTCTTATTCATTGTGAATACATCTGTAATGCCGTCCCAGCAATACTGATTGCAGGGGCTGGAGCAATTTTTGCAGATCTTCTGTAAATGGAACCCCACATTAAAGACGACTTTTTGTCACGTTTTGCTCTCGTCGGGAAGCGGGTGAATACTAAGATCAAAGTGTAGTATCTGTTCTTAATAAGATAACAAAATATAGCTTTACCTTTCTGTTTTCAATTTTGAATGTTGTCATGATTATATTTCAATTGTTTTCTTCGAGAAATTTCATCTAATTTGAATACTTTTTTAATTGACAAAAACAAAGTTGGTATGAATCTTATTTCATAGTCTTAAATTTCAAAGTTTACCACACTCATGTGGAAAAAGTCGAGTACCCACTACATCATTTCTACTTAACATAGTCTTCATTACACCTTTTGACTCATTCTAATTGATTATCAAATTTTGTATTAGAATTGATTATTGTTTTTTTTTTATTAATTATTATTTCGTACGTAAATTATTGTTTCGATAGTTTTTATGAAATTCATGAAAACCAAGTCAATTGAAAAGAAATTGAATTGAATTAAATTTCATGGAGAAAACAATTAAAATACAACTATAATAATGTTTAAAGTTGAAAACAGGACGTTAATGTTACGTTTCGTTGACCTGATAAGAACAGATACTATATCGGACAAAAGGCTGTAAAAGACTGGTTTACGAAACTAGGATATAATAAGACTTTCAAAAAACTTACCATCATGGTCAATAATCGAATAACCTTAGCGTCAAATTTAGAAGTCATGTAAAAAAATTCATCTGATGAAAAAATATGGTCAGAATAAATTCTATGACATCGCTGGCGTTTCCCTATGAAAAAGATCTAAAATAGATTTTTTTTAGTCGTGATGTCTATGTCTGTAGACGAACACTACGGCCAAGAACACACAAACACACGCACGTATGAAAATGAAAAAAAGGATAGAACCATCTTTGATGGCTACAGTTGTTCAGCAATTGCAATCATTTTAAAGGAGTGTGTGGTAGATGCTAAGATATAGAGATGGATGAAATTAGAAATAATACTTATCCTTTCTAGTTGCCTTTGATTTTAAAAATTCTGTTTCATTAACTCTAAAGACATAGAGCAGCGAACTGCAGCATGTATTTTTTCGATAAATAAATAATAAATTGAGCGGACCACGGCGGGACCCAAGAAAGTTTCCAGTGAGCGCAAAATTCAGAAACTGTCTCTGAAAATGACTGAAATCAACCCAAGATGTTTATCTCCGGCCAACTTAAACGCTAAAAATGTTTTATACAGCCATTCAAAGTCCATTTATCAAATAAAATAACTAAGACTCCGAAACAAATTATCAATGAGAATAAGACGTTTACTTCTATTAAAGTTACCGATCATTTTCAAATTTGGCCTGATTTTTGGCTATCGTAGCTAAGCTAGATTTAGCCAGAAAATTATCATTTGAACAACACTGGGTTGTCTACAACAGAACATGAGACTTTTCTATCGGTTTTATACAAGAACTTTGTCATGTTGTATAGCTCCAGTTGAAGATCAAAAAACGATGTTGACAGCTTGTTTGTTTCATAACGGGAGAGGAAACGACTTAGAGGTTTACTCGTCAACAGATTTAACTAATAACATTTGTTTTGTTTGTTTGTTTGTTTGTTTATTGGTAAAAAATATTAAACAAAGTACAGAGAACTTGAATGATTCAATCGCGAAAATGTTTTTTGCAGTTATGAGAAAAAAATTATACAGCAGTAATTACAAACAAATTTTTGGCAAACGTTGAAACCGTGAAATTTCGCTGATTCGTTCCGGTGTCAAAGGAGCCTTCATATTGAATTTTTTTTTTACAAAACATAATAATAAGTGAACCATAGCAATATAGATTGTAAGATTATAATATATCTCTTTAGTTGCCTGAATACCAAACCTCTGTTTTATTTCATTTCCAGGTGAGACCGCATACACTCAGTATTTGGTGTATGTAACTCCCTAGCGCCCTGTTTTTGGAGCACATGAAAAATTGAAACTTTTTCAACTGCTAAAATGAAGTCCCCAGACCAACTAAAATTGCTGCAAATTTAGATGAGTATTATTGAATTTTCTGAATTTATTTATTCATTTCCTCATTGTTTTGTGATATTCTTCAATGCCTGCCAACTCATCCAACTCTGTATTACCTGATTGTAATGTCCTTTGCCTCGAACCGTTGGTCAAAATAGCAAAAAAAAAAATCTCTGAATGTGCACCAATTCCGTATATTCCATTGAACCCCTAAATACCCCCCCCCCCTGAAATTAACCAAAAATTGAAATAAAAAAAACAACCCCCCCCCCAAAGCCAAGAACTAAAACTCTGAAAACAAAAACATCCCCATACCCACCCCACTACTTCGACCTAACTTTGACTTGCCATAAAAAACAAACGAATCTAGTGATGGATGGGTCGGTGCTCTGTCTAATCTAAATAGTAAATTCTTGCTGGGAGACGGGCATGAAATATTTATCAACGAACGATGAAAAATTGAAACTTTTTCAACTGCTAAAATGAAGTCCCCAGACCAACTATGCTGTTGCAATTGTGTTTTTAAACTTAAACCTCTGTGGACTTTATTAAGTTAAAAACTTAATATATAAGGGAGAGGTATTCTCCAAGGCTGCCTCACAAATAGGTTGGAGATAGAAAGAAACAGATCCTTACTCATGGAATTTGCATCCAACTTATTTGGAAAATGGATCGAATTGTGAAAAAATAAAAAAAATTGGTATTTTTTTTTCCCTGGTGCTCCGAACATCCGTTCTTGTTTCACACGAACAGTTTGGATGTGTATCAAGATCCGGTGGAGCTCTTTAGCCACTGACCTGCAGTGGACAATCCACCAGACCCCCTGCCAACACGTCCTGGGCCAGCGTGGCAGGGCATGGCCCATTACTCACCATGATTTGCACACCAAATATCATATCGGCCGTTCCTGCAGGGAAATTTATACATAGGCACCTACAACGTCAGAACACTGTCAACTAACATGCACCTAACTGATCTAGAAAGTGAAATCAGAAACGTCAAATGGGACATCATAGGCATTAGTGAGGTAAGAAGACCCGGAGAAGAACTAATCGAACTGAGAAGCAGACATCTTCTTTACAGGTACGGTAAAGAGAAAGTAAAACAAAGTGGAGTTGGCTTTCTCATCAATAAGGACCTGATAGACATCTCTGATCGAGTAGCTAGCGTCACCATACAACTTACAAAACGATACAAACTCAATATAATCCAAGTCTACGCTCCCACTTCGCAATCAACCCAACAAGAAATAGACAACTTCTATGACGACTTAAACTCCCTACTCCAAGACACCAGAAAACACTTCAATGTTATCATGGGAGACTTCAACGCCCAGGTAGGACAAGGAAATGAACATTGCGTCGGCAAATTTGGATACAAAATACGCAACGAGAGAGGAGAAGATCTTGTAAACTTTGCAACGGCTAATAGATTCCAAATCATGAACACCTTCGTCAAGAAGGGACCCAATAGGAAATGGACTTGGAAGAGCCCCAACCACGAAACAAGGAACGAAATAGACTACATCCTAACGGACAAAAACGATATCGTCAAGGACATCCAAGTCCTAAATCAAGTCAATGTAGGCAGCGACCACAGAATGGTACGATGTAAAGTACAAATGAACACCAATAAAGAACGCAGGAAAATGTTCCATACAAAACCGCAGCCTCTAAACATACCAAAAGAGCACGTTCAATCTTTCAAGCTCTAATTGAAAAACATATTCAGAATTCTTACTGAACAAGACAACACCAACATCAACGAACTAAGCAACAAAATGACAGCGTCAATAATTGAAGTAGCCTCTACATTCAAGCCAATGAGCAAACAACCCATTAGCAAAATCTCGGATGAAACTAGAAATCTCATGGAAAAACGCAGAAACCTCAAGCCACCGACGACATCGAGAGAGAAAATTGAAAAGGCCGAACTAAACAAATTGATCGAGAAGAAACGAGGGGAAGACAGAAGGAGATACACAACGGCAGTCATTGAATCAACTCTTGAAAAAAGTCGGGGCTTCAAAGCTATAAACAAACTCCTTAACTCGGGACGAAGGCAAATAACTAGCATACTCGAGGAAAATGGAAACCTAACAACAGACAGAGACAGGATTGTCGAACGTGCCAAAGAATTCTACCAAAAACTTTATTCGTCCAAACAAAGATTACAACAAAACAATGAACAGGATACGCAAAAAAGTAACCCCGTGGGAGGTGAAAGAAGCCATTAAACAGACGAAGAAAGGAACTGCCCCTGGACCAGACAACATCACCATCGACCTACTCCGAAAAGCAGGTAAAATCATCACTAGGAAACTGACCGTCCTCTTCAACTTGTGTCTAAAACACAGTAAAGATCCAGACGATTGGAACACTGCTATCATTATGCTTTTATATAAAAAAGAAACCCAAAATACCTCAACAACTATAGGCCTATAAGCCTACTCAATTGTGTATACAAACTTTTCACAAAGATCATCACCAACCGAATCACAAAAACACTCGATGAAAACCAGCCACGTGAACAGGCTGGCTTTAGAAGAAGAAGCTACTCGACCATGGACTACCTGCACTCGATAAATCAACTGAAAGAAAAAGCAGCAGAGTATAAACTACCACTTGCCGTAGCATTTATCGACTTCAAAAAGGCGTTCGACTCAGTAGAAATCCCTAAGGTCATGGAGGCCATCAGTCGGCAAGGTGTAGATCCAGTATATGTTGAAGTGTTGAAACATATATACAATCACGGCAGCTCATTTATCAGGCTACATAAAGACTCGGACCCCTTCCAGCTCCAGAAAGGAGTAAGACAAGGTGATACCAGCTCACCTAAACTCTTCACAGCCTGCCTCGAGATGATCTTCAGAAGGCTAGACTGGGAAAATAAAGGAATCAAAATAGACGGCGAGTATCTGAGCAACCTCAGATTTGTAGAGGACATAGCCCTTTTCGCAGAGAACCTACACGACCTCCAACTAATGATAGATGAACTAAATGAAGAGAGCAAGAAAGTCGGCCAACACATGAACTTCAGCAAGACGAAGATCATATGCAACTACCACATTGGAGATAAAAATACTAAGATCAAAATCGAGGACACAGAACTCGAGAAAGTAGACCACTACATCTACCTCGGACAACGAATCTCCATGAGACCCTCAAAAGAAGAAGAAATCAAGCAAAGAATCACACTAGGATGGCAAGCCTTGGGCAGAGCTAGCTCAACCTTCAAAAATAATAAGATCCCATTAATCCTAAAGAGAAGGGTGTATAACCAATGCATCCTCCCAATAGTCACTTATGGAGCTGAAACATGGAACTTAACCAAGAGACAGACCTGTAAACTGAGAACCATGCAACGTGCACATGAAAGAATAATGCTGGGCATGGAGAGACCACAAAACAGCACAGTACATCCGAGAAAAGACAAGAGTTAGAGACATCATAGAATCCATAAAAAATCTCAAATGGCGGTGGGCTGGCCATGTTGCAAGAATGGTAGACAATCGATGGACATCACGACTCACAACATGGATTCCCCGAGATCCCATGCGCAACCGAGGCCGGCAAAATTTTAGATGGAGAGACGAGCTAGACAAGTTCAGGAAGTACTGGCTCTGTGACGCCCATGATAGAGAAGTGTGGCAAATCCTGGGGAAGGTCTATGTCCAACGACGGACGCTAAAAGACATGATGATGATGAGGAGGATGATCTCTTTAAGCATCAGCTTGAAGTGAAAATCAGGGTTGAGAAAAGAAAACTGCCCTCGTCGGAATTCAGTGGAAGTTGCGCGAATGTGCTAACTTAGAGTGGCATCTCAGTTAGGGTATTATAGCATCAATCAATGTGTTTCAAACAGGTTAATTTAGCGTTTGGGAACTTCTGTACATTAATATTATTTCTTCTACCCATATGAATATGTAAATATGAGATTAAGTATATTTTTCACGGAGAAACTGCGGCATTTTGATGAATGTAGAGTGAAAGAAATACCCATATTTATGTCAATGGAGATATCGTGCCTGGAAGCACTTGTCACTATCTGGACTGACAAGCAAGAACCCGGAATAATTGAAGGACGGTGCTTGGTCTGAACGTCTGGGACAGCATGACACGCTGCAGTTGGAGCAAGAAAGCATAGCCCCTGACGTTCTCAAAATCGTCACGCGGCGTAGCGTTATCTTCTTGTGCAGGAAGTTTTTAGGCCACTTCCGGATAGCTTCGCATGGTGACCGGAGTCATCAAGCGAAGAACAAGTTCGACCACCAAAGGTTGGGTCGATGAAGTGAATCACTGTTTGATAGAGGGGACCGTGGAACAAGACCCGGGCCTAGGAAATTAGTGCACGGACTGACAGGAACTAAACGTGTGGGTCGACGACCGGAGACTTGTTGGAGAGGAGCGGTTCAGGAACTTTGCTAGTTGCGACGCAAAGTACATTGATTTGGCCGAATTTGATGCTGCATTGAAAAACGTCTACCTGGCCCTTCAATGACAGGCCAAGGAACTTCACTTGAGGATGGACTCCTTTTGCTTCTACCACTGGATGTCGGATACGTCGACCGGCAAGTCAAGTCTAAACCCAACGGTCGACAGCGAGATACTGATCCGCAGAAGTGTATTGGGTGGACGTGACATAGATCAAGACCAAAAAATGGCAATACACCAACGCAGTGGGCATCCGTGGATGTGATACACCATCTACTCCACGAGGTGAGTCCGTCGTTTCACATCCAATGCAGCTGTCAAGGCGTGCATGGAATGCCAGGCAATAGATCTGGCTACGAAGAGGAAAATGGAAGTAGATTCCACTTGGTGCAAGTTGGAAATGGATGTTACCCACTATGGCGCCGACCATTACGCAACTCTCACGGATTGCAGCCCAACGCGTTTCTCTGTGTGGCAGTCAATGGTCTGCCAAGACCCGTCGAGTGTAATGCGCCAGTTAGTCTGTGTTCAAGCTCCTCACGAACAATGACACCGCATTTTGCGGCAGGAAATTCCTGGCCTTTGTAGAGGAAAGTGCATCTGCGCTTCTGATTTGCACATGCCCCAAAGCATAGTTTTCCAAACTTTTGACATTGGTGAGAGACTTTTCGAAATAACATTATTTGTGGTATGTTACTCAAGTTTTGTTGGCTAAGCCAGATATGACATTCAAAATGTATCTTAGAGGACATGATTCGATGAAAAATTCAGTCAGTAATTAACAATACATAATTATTAATCCCCATGAACAGAATTACGGATATATTTGAATTTCCATGGAACTTTTTTTTTTCATTGTAAATTGGTTTCAGTTCGCACTGGACCATCGATATTCGGAGATCCAATGAGGATCGAACCCGTTAACAATGGCCAACGGAATTAATTCGCGAAAAATTGCTATACGATGTGTGTCCAGACCTTTTTTCTTTCACTCTTATTAATCCTATCAGTTTCCCATGTTAGCCTTTGTATATATTTTACCTTTCTATGCATAAAAAAAAAACAGTGAGAATCATTATTATTAAGTACAAGCACGAATGTGTACGGAAATCTTAACGATTTCTGACGGAAAAAAAATGCCGGCTAAATCAGTATGAGAGAGGAGACTTACAAACTATCATAACATAAACGAATACACTTTTAATGATGCTGAGTATTTGTTATTTATAGTTAACTCTCTCCAAGAATGAAAAAAGCGGCTAGATATTTCCTTTTCCAATTAACTTCTTAACTAGAATGTTATATAAACGGATACTTACAATTATCGAAAGAAATGATCATGAGAACGAAATTAGTAGGAACTGAACATTTACTTAATTGGCTATCGTAGATTTTTTAAAATCCTAAATTGGAAAATATCAGCCAATTTGGCATCCTTGCCTTATGACAGTCATTTCGTACGAGTTATCTGTAACCCGGAGGCTCCCTGTATATCATAAATAATTTAATGTACTGTTTTAAGTGTTCATTTTTTTTATTCATGAAACTGTTTGAATCACTCTTTTAGGTCGAAAAAATTTCGTAGGAAAGCATCTCCACTTCAGTTTATAATGGAGGTCAATGGGAAAATAGGTTTTGCGTTACGAAATTGCGCGATACGTTCAATTTCCTGGGAGTCGTTCCTTCCGTAATGCAGAGGGTGTCTATATTCTAATATTGATGAAAAGACTCGTAACGCGGAAAAGATTTATCAATAACTGATAAAACATAGATATTTTTTCCGTTTTTTTTTCTATTCTTACGCAGTCGAGTTTTTGCACAGTTCAGTTAAATAATGATGAAACTTGAAATTTTCAATGATTTCATCTTCTGTGAGAAAATACATTATTTCTAGTCAATCTTTGAATAGCAGTTTTCGTTGAAAAAGTTGAAGTAGTCATGGCGTCGGGTTGTTTTGCCGATAAAATGTGAACGTTGACTTCCAAACGGATGAACAACGTTGTGATTGATGAAAAATCTTTATTTTTTCTTTGGAAAATTTGCTATTTCTCCTTTCCAGCAAAAACAAGAAAAAAAATTAAGATGTCGGATATCTTAAAAAATTGTGCCCGCATTGCAAGAAATTTATATAACTACTAATTTACGTATAATATGAATTAAATACAATTAGATATTTATTCAATGTGGGTCAGGCTATAAAATGTTGAGGTGAGACTTATTTTAGTATTTTATATTCCAATGATTTCCTGTATTTATATATTTTATGATTTGCCAATAAAAAAATCAACTGACACCCAAGTGTTCTCATTAGCCAAAAAGCCTAATTATGAACCCAACATTGTTGAAATGGCCACTTTCGTTAAATTTGGCTTTAAAAAGGCCAATTTGGAAACCCTGGTCGTAAATAAAAAAAATAATGGCCCATGGCCATACCCATGAACCCTGAAATATAGAGTTGTGAAGATTCCGACGATGAAATCGTTCAGAGTAGGAAAGAGATGGGACCAGTGGCTTCATGCCAGGGTAAATCTACGCATTGTCATTCTGTAAGGCGAAATAGGAAGCCGAGGATTTAGTCCATAAGCCAAGATTTATTCACCAGTATCATATGGGTGGTAAAATTTTAATTCGGTATAAAAATTGAAGACAGAAAAATATCTCCCAATCAAAAAATCATCCCCGGGTCCGCTGTCAAATTTGACTAATGCTTCCTAGTTCCATTGTCCACCGTTCCACAGAATTTCATTGTCTCGATCGATACCTGAAACACAAAAAACTGAAAATAAATTAAAAGTAATTTCTGGATCCACGCCCAGATTTCACCAACTCTTGCTGACCCATCGTTCAACTCAAAACCCAGATGATAATTCCTGGATCTGCCTTAAAATTTGGCCAACTCTTCCAGACCAATTTTCCCACCGTTCCACAAAATTACATTGAAATTCATTGTGAACTTTGGAAGATGTCTCATGGACACCGTATGGGAAGTAATTGATCGTGGATCCAGTCCAAACTTTATTAACGTCTTCTGTAGCCCATTGTCCACTCTTTCGTCAGATTTCACTAACTCAGGGAGTTGTTGTGAAGACAGACATATATATTAAAACAAAATACTTATTATTAATATAATAATTCACCAAAGTGGAATAGTTTTTTAGCAACTAAGCTTGTTTTTTATGTGGGGCGGTTTATATTGAAAATTCATGTTAAATTGGGCATTCCAGTAACCGCTTGACTGTTGCTGAAATGTACCTTATTTGCAGAGTGAGTCGGTTCTCGGTATCGTTTTTAAAGAGGATTCTTCTGAATCATTATTCATTTGTTAACATTTATAGATCGATATTTATTATGAAACTATCACTTAAATTATTATTTTAAAACTTCAATATGAAGAGAAAATCTCCGGATTATACAATTTTGGTTTTGGATAATGAAATAATAATTATACAACGGAAAAAAATAACAAAAAAATAGTGTTTCATCTCCCTGAATGTAATTTCCAGTTCAGGTAAAAAAAATACTTTGTTACTTGTAATGGGACAATATAAGAAGTTGCAGTGGGTCTATCTATCACCTTTGGGTACAGCTTTTCTTTTAATTTTTGGTACATGAACACGTCCTTCTGTCATTTCGAATTTAACAGGAACTTTAGGTTCAACGATGCGTACACCATATGGAGGAGGGAAAGAGTTGTAGTATTATTTGAGTCAGTCGATTCTTATATTTGTAAAATATTGCTATATGAAAATATTCTTCAAGTATTGTTTTAACAAAAATCGTAAATGAACTTTGTTGACTTTTTAAATAAAAAAGATACACTGATAAAAAAACGTAAAAGTTCTTGTAATGACGTCACATCTATTAATGACCTCAAACCTCTCATTTCCATTGTTTAACATAACGGACCGACCGAAAGACGTCTAAAAGAGATGTGTGGCCACATTTTGATTCGGGAAAGGTCACAATTGCAGAAATGTTTTTGTAAGACTCCATCGTTTTTTGTTAAATTTTTTTACAAAACTGAAATTTTCTTTCAAGACACGGTTTGGATACAGTACCATTTAAGTCTTTCAGGTGTTTATTATTGTTTAATATGCCTTCTTCAACTGAAGTTTGATTTTGTTTGTTAAATTTCACTTTCGGCTAACATTTTCTTTTGATCTTCCCTTGTCAATAAGCTGTCAATACCCATTCTTGATGTTTTGCCGGTAAAATTTCAAAACACATTAAAATACCCCAATCTTGCTTTAATATTAATGAAATTTTTTTTTTTTTCAACGAATATTTAGACTCTTTACTTTCTAACAAAGAAAAAACTGAAGAATAAATTTGAAAATTTTAATTATGTTTTCAAAATACGATGTCAAAATAGGTTAAATGGACGGACAGGTGCGATTATAGAAATGTATTTTTAAAAAACGAAAAAATATCTCCAAATAAAAAAACAAATTCCTGGATTCAACCCAAATTTGATCACTTCTTTTTTATCTTGTGATATTCAATGAGAGCTTTTGATTATCCTGTGTAGACAGACATGAGCGAATACAGAAATGTCTGAAATATTAAACGAAAAAATATCCCTAGATCAAAAACGATTTCCTGGATCAGCCCACAATTTAATCACTGGTTCTTTATCCCGTGGCTTACCTTTCCACATAATCTCATTGAGAGGTGGGCGAATTGTTTTGATTGACTTTTCCTCCCTTGATAAATTCGAGATGGGCATTTTACCTATGGGCAGATTTCTTGATGGGGACTTTTCCAACATTCGAATTTTGCATTCAGTGGGTTTCAGACGTGAGAATTAGCATCTTCTAGTGCCCAGGTGGATGAATGTAGAATATTTCAGGGCTCGGACAGGTCCACCTAACTCCCAGGCAACTTCAAGCACACCCCACGTCAGTTCGGGATAATTTTAAAGACACCTATTTTTTTTTGATGAATAAAGGAAACATTAACTTTATAACAGTCGAATTGTAAAGAAAATATGATTTTCTTTTTGTTTAGACAAAAATTTGGGCTAATTCATGTCTCGAAAAACATCTGAAAAATCGAGAACGGAATTTGTGTAGCGACGAGATGGTGTAATTGCTGAGGACCAGGGAATTTGTCTCCACGTGTTTTGAGTTTCCACATGCTGTGATGTCACGATAATTGCAGAAGGAATGTAGTCGATAAACGCCATGACAGGAGGAAGAATATGCACGTGGGGATTAAACAGTTCGTAATCGTAACTAAGACACACATGGATGTTCAGACAAATAGGACATATATTTAATGATGAGACATTTATAACAATACCTTTATAAAGTTGAAAGGAAAATACATTAAAATATTAGAAAGATCGATCGTGATAGAAAAAGCCTGTTTGGATGAGATTACTAGATAATTAAGGAAAGGGATTGGATCCGTGATAGAATGGGCATATAATGTTAGCTTGTAGCTAGATAGAAGAGGAAAGTAGAAGATAGCTTCTAAGCAAAAGGTAGGAGCTCCATGTAAAAATAGTAGTAGCTGTGCGTTTATGAAGCGGAGGTAACTGAAATGTTTTGATTCCATGAGGCTTTGAAGACCAAAGTATAATTATGGAATGTCTGACTGGCAAGTTGGGGGCAATGTATGACACCTGGATTTGTGATTGTCGATGAGCAACTTCGGGTCTATCCACAAACATTGAAGAACACACGACGTAGACACTAGGAACACATAAGTTTTAACCAATGTGCATTTCCTGGAGTAAGGAGAATTAGGAAGAATATAATCATGGTTGGGTAGTAAATGCATTGTCATTTCATTCACGGGTGATGGAGATGTGAAAACACTTTTTTTTAACTAGTGAAAAGGACACGATTGAGTACAGAGCGTATGAGAGATATCTCAATATCTATTAAATGAAATTCATAATGTTTAGAACAGTAGTCACAGTAAAAAAAAAACGGTAAAGTTCAAACCAGCCGGGAGGCCGACGAAATAAGACCGATCCCAGGGAGGAGGAAATGGGGAGAAATAGAGAAGTAACCGGCTAAGAAAGTCGAGACATTGAGCAGAGTATACGTGCGTTCAGGGCTTTTATAGAAACTAGGTAAAGTAAGTGTTTTTTTTGCATATGGGACTAGATTTAAGGTTTATTATCCAAAGCAAATTTTCGTATTTGATTTTAACTAAAAACATACGATTCACCATGCGTGTAAAAATTAAATGTTATATTGTAATGTTACGTGTCTTGAGATGTTCAAGTGGTTTATTTGTGAAATAAAGTTCGAGGTGTATGCAGAATAGATTTCAGATAGTGGATGAGGCTTTGTCTCCCATCTGGGATCGACAGTGACTCTAGGCAGGAGATCTATGCTCATTTGTTCTATAACTGGCCGAATTCCAAGATTTTCCAACTCTGGCAATGATGGAAATGTTTTATCACAAATATGATCGGTGGCCATTTTACGGTCGAATTCGAGAAATATTTACTCTTAGAAAGGATTTTGCATGAACTTTTCGGTTTGGCTATATTTGGATTTAGGCTATTTTGATTTTGTTGCAGTAGTATTTTTGATAAATTTTCATTTCTGGTTTGCACTTCAGTATTGCAATATCTATAAACAATTATTGTTTTTAATTCTTTTTTCATCCTACTACTTACAACTATCTTATTTTTCCAGTTGCTTTTTATCGCACACAACTTCACTCGGGCCATCGCCATAAAGTTGCATTGGTGAAGCAAGGTTCTCAACGCGCCGTGACAAAGACGGTGCTCGTCAGGGGAAAAGATTTCGCCCAGGCAGCGTATAATAATCAATTGCCAGACAGGCTGTTGGAAGTTATGCACTCTTTCATACCCGTCCCCTCTTGCTACGCCTCTGTGACCTTGTGTTAATAAAGCAACTGAAAAATCAAGATGATGGTAAATTTCCATTTACCTTCATTAAATAATAATTTTATTGTTAATTAATGCCTAAACACCAACAAAGAACGCAGGAAAATGTTCCACACAAGACTCTAAACATACCAAAAGTGCACGCTCAATCTTTCAAGCTCGAACTGGAAAACAGATTCAGAATTCTTACTGAACAAGACGACACTAACATCAACGAACTAAGCAGCAAAATGACAGCGTCAATAATTGAAGTACCCTCTACATTCAAACCAATGAGCAAACAACCCATTAGTAAAATCTCGGATGAAACTAGAAATCTCATGGAAAAACGCAGAAACCTCAAGCCACCGACGACATCGAGAGAGAAAATTGAAGATGCTGAACTAAATAAATTGATAGAGAAAAAACTAAGGGAAGACAGAAGGAGATACACGAATCGACTCTTGAAAAAGGTCGGGGCTTCAAAGCTATAAACAAATGCTTCAGGACGAAGGCAAATAACTAGCATACTCGAGGAAAATGGAAATCTAACAACAGACAGAGACAGGATTGTCGAACGTGCCAAAGAATTCTACCAAAAACTTTATTCGTCCAAACAAGGATTACAACAAAACAATGAACAGGATACGCAAGATGTGAGCAATCAACTCAAGGACTTCCCAAAAGTAACCCCGTGGGAGGTGAAAGAAGCCATTAAACAGACGAAGAAAGGAACTGCCTCTAGACCATACAACATCACCATCGACCTACTCCGAAAAGCGGGTAAAATCATCACTAGGAAACTGACCGTCCTCTTCTACTTGTGTCTAAAACACAGTAAAGTCCCAGACGATTGGAACACTGCTATCATTATGCTTTTATATAAAAAAGGAAACCCGAAAGACTATAGGCCTACTCAACTGTGTATACAAACTTTTCACAAAGATCATCACCAACCGAATCACAAAAACACTCGATGAAAACCAGCCATGTGAACAGGCTGGCTTTAGAAGAAGCTACTCGACCATGGACTACCTGCATTCGATAAATCAGCTGAAAGAAAAAGCAGCAGAGTATAAACTACCACTCGCCATAGCATTTATCGACTTCAAAAAGGCGTTCGACTCAGTAGAAATCCCTAAAGTCATGGAGGCCATCAGTCGACAAGGTGTAGATCCAGTATATGTTGAAGTGTTGAAACATATATACAATCACAGCAGCTCCTTTATCAGGCTACTTAAAGACTCGGACCCCTTCCAGCTCCAGAAAGGAATAAGACAAGGTGATACCAGCTCACCTAAGCTCTCCACAGCCTGCCTCGAGATGATCTTCAGAAGACTAGACTGGGAGAGTAAAGGAATTAAAATAGACGGCGTATATCTGAGCAACCTCAGATTTGCAGACATTGCCCTACACGACCTCCAACTAGTGATAGATGAACTAAATGAAGAGAGCAAGAAAGTCGGCCTACACATGAACTTCAGCAAGCCGGGGATAAAAACACTAAGATCAAAATCGAGGACACAGAACTGGAGGAAATAAACCACTACAACTACCTCGGACGACGAATCTCCATGAGACCCTCAAAAGAAGAAGAAATCAAGCGAAGAATCACACTAGGATAGCAAAGCCTTTGGCAAAAAAAAATAAGATCCCATTAATCCTAAAATAATAAGATCCTATTAATCCTCCCAATAGTCATTTATGGAGCTGAAACATAGAACCTAACCAAGAGACAGACCTGTAAATTGAGAACCATGCAACGTGCATCTCAAAGAATACAAAACAGCACAGTACATCCGAGAAAAGACATCAGGGACATCATGGAATCCATTAAAAATCTCAAATGGCAGTGGGCTCGCCATGTTGTAAGAATGTCAGACGACCGATGGACATCACGACTCACGACATGGATTCCCCGAGATCACATGCGCAACCGAGGCCGGCAGATTGCTAGATGAAGAGACGAGCTAGACAAGGTTAAGAAGTACTGGCTCTGCGACGCCCATGATAGAGAGGTGTGGCAAATCCCAACGACGGATGATGATGATGATGATGATGATGATGATTCAAAATGCTACATCTAATAAAGGTGAATCATAAAATAATTTTTTATGAATAATTTTGACATTTGATCATTTTTAGCCATTTCCACATGTTGGCCGGCGATGTCGCCAACTATTTGACAACTCTGTGATCTATGGTCTAAAGATTACCCTACCACTATTGGGAGACAAGTCGAGATAGTTCTTCAAATGTCATGCGAAAAAGTAAAACAAGAAAAAGGATTTGAAAAAACTAGCATTCCAAGAGAAATTATGAATCACGTCATATGCTCATTTTTATCCTGTAGATTTAGTATGAACTTCAATTGTAAATTCTACTGAAAACCTGGGAAGAGGGATCGGAAAAAAAACAATTTCACTGCTCATTTGCAGAATTTGAAGTTTTTACTCTGACGCTTAGAGCTTGGCGAAGACCAGAAACATACATAAACACACACACACACACACACACACACACATATATATATATATATATATATATATATATATATATATATATATATAATTGTCAGAATGCATGAATAACTTAAACCCAGCAAAAGTGTTTAAACTGATTTGCTGTGGGTAGTGGTGATAAATAACAGCAACAACAATAACGGTTACATGGATAACAAATGTGAAAAGGGGAAAATATTTTTTTCTCTACCAATGTCTTTTGGCAGCATGTCGTGTTCGGGTGATCAATCGAAAAAAGGGGTGATCATTGAATAAATTACTACTCTCGCATTTTGTTAGGTACTAAAATATCTAAATAATCAAAAAGCAAGGGACCAATTTAGCATAAACTCACATTGAAAACTGAACTTCACACTGATAACTCATTGTAGGGGTTGAAAAAAACATTTTCCATACTCATGTTAGAGTGTATGTGAAACGTTTCAAATTCCATGTAGATGCTACTGTCACCAGTTAAAAGTGGTTCCTTATAGTGACAGAGGGAGAGTAGTGATATCTATTGGTTTCTGCAGCGACGAGATTGTGTAGTTGTGGGAAACAAAGGATTTTGTCCACGTGTTTATTTTTCCCACCGCAAAAACGTCACTGGAAATGTTGAAGAGAGAAGAGAGGCGATAGTTACCATGACAGAATGGAGAATATGCACGCCAAGTAGCCGCAGAGATTAAGTAATGTGTGATGATGACACATACGATTATATTGACAAACAAATGAAACGTACATTCAATGAAGAAACATGTACAACAATAAAAGACTGGGAGGAAATACATGTGAAGAAATATTAATACGATCTATCGTGAAGAGAAGCCTGTTCGTTTTAGATGGCCATTCCTGCTCATTAAAATGAAATAGTCAGCTGATTCTATGTGCAACAAGGAGCTAAAAGGGCGAAGTGCAGCGTTTGCGTTGTGTCGCCAAAATGAGATGTGAAATAGTTGCTGTGTTTGCAATTGAGATGCAATGAAGCTATGAAGCTCTTGTGGATTCTCGCAGACAATATATATATATATATATATATATATATATATATATATATATATATATATATATATATATATATATATATGCACCACATTCTAACCCTAAATAGCTTTAACTTTAATAATAGACACTTCCTCCAGGTGAAAGGCTGCGCCATGGGCACAGTAGCGGCCCCATCCTATGCTAATATCTTCATGGGTAAATTTGAAGAAACCTACATTTACCCAGAGATTCATAATGACTGCATCTTTTATGGTAGATACATAGACGACATTTTTTTCATATATACAGGCGAAAAAACCAAACTAGATAACTTCTTTATACATCTAAACTCGGCACATGACTCTATTAAGTTTGACTTCACTACATCCACTGACTCCATAGCCTTCTTAGACACACGCATATATATAGATGACAACAGAAACCTCCAAACCACCCTCTACACAAAACCCACAGACACCCACAATTACCTCCACTCCAAATCAGCCCATCCCCAACACTTAAAAAGAAGCCTACCATATTCACAAGCTCTTAGAATTAGAAGAATCTGCTCCACCAACAGTGAACTTAACAGACACAAACATAACCTAATACAATATTTCACCCAACGAGGTTATCCACTAGATGACACACAAAAACAAATAAAAAAAGCGACTGGAATACCCAGAGATGAAACCCTTTTACTGTCCCATAATAACAAACCCAACCGCATACCCCTTATGACAACCTTCAACAACACACTCCCACCCTTAGCACACATCATCAATAATAGATGGAACATTCTCACGATCAAAACAGATCTAAAAGAAACATTCACAGACCCATGTGTTATCTCCTACCGCAGACCCAAAAACATCAGAGACATGATCAGTAGCAATAATATCGCTAACAATAAAGTCGTACACAAAAATACACCTAGAACAATTAAATTCTGCACACCTTGCAACATAAGAAACAGTCTATGTTGCAACCACCTCAAGTACACCAACACATTCACAAGCACCACCACAAAAGAGAGTTACCACATATATCACAATAGCAACTGCCGCAGTAAGAACATTATATACCTTCTAGAGTGCAATAGATGTAAGTTACAGATGTAAGTCCGAGTGACAATTTAATATTAGACTCAACAATTATAGACATAGGATTAAGTCAAAAAATAATCGTAGCCCACTTCCTGTAGAACTACACTTTCGCACACCTGACCACAATTTTGCCACTGACGCTAGCTTCACCATCATAGAAAAAATAGAAAAAACTACTCCAATTGACATAACTAAAGTTCTAGAAAAACACGAAGACATGTGGATCAACAAACTTAAAACCCTATATCCTAATGAATTAAATACTAAACTGAACAACTAATACACACAACTCCTACCATTTATATCCTCACACCTACATCTAAGACACATTCAATAATGGAAGCTTCAAAGTCACCTAGACCCATAGGAAAAACTTCACCTTAGCCTGTTATAACCCCTGTCCAAATCATAGCCAAAACATTTTCAGTAACTTTTAAGGTTGATACCTATGTAGCTCCTTGACCCCACCACCCCTCCTTCCACACTATCCCAAACATACCAAAAAATCCACCTCCACAACACTACCCCCTACCTTGACACACTCTGCCCTCCCCAAGACCAACTGCTGCTGCTTTACCAAAATCCCAATACCTGCTGGTCATTCTTACATTCAGCAGGAGGCTTCTAGTAGCCCTGACAACAAAACTTACCCACAATGCATAGCCGCTGGCAGTGGACTCTGGTTCCACATGGTACATTTTAATTCACACTCACACAACGCACACCACTGATGATGGGAGAAATCCCGAAACATGTATGGACTATTGACATATAAGGATTAATAAACCTTACCACCAACAACTTCACTCCCGAGTCTGTCTCACTCTCTAAAGTACACATTATATATATATATATATATATATATATATATATATATATATATATATATATATATATATATATATATATATATATATATATAGTCACGGTCAAAGAACGGAAACTACGCCGGTAACGAGGTTAGAGAGAAGTAAAGGAAAGCTAGGGCAAATGAACGGATGAACACGTGCGTTCAGGACTTTTATAGGGGATGGAGGGAGTGCCGTTTTCTATATGGGGGCTAGATTTAGGGTTTCGTAGCTAAAGCTAATATTTATTTAATCATTTTCGTAATTGATTTTAACTAAAAATAAAGGAGCCGTTACAACTTTTTCGTTTGTCTCTTTCCCACGTTTGTTACCTATCAAACTAATCGTATACTAATCTTGTTCTCGCATTTGATGCATGAACACTTTATTTTCTAGAATTCTTCTCCACAGATCTATTCTGGGAATTTATTAGCCCTGGATAAATTCTCAGATTAGATTCTCTGTCTAGGTATCACATATGGTATGGGAAACTAGCGAGAAGGTGTACATTTCTGAAAAACTAGAACGCTGACAGAATACAACGATTAGTTCTGTTTTACTATAAAGAAAGGTCTACTGACACGGCTACTGGCCTAAATCTCTTAGATAGTGGCACACAAATTCACATAGTTCCTGCCATCCTACAAGATAGACACACAGGCCCTTAGAATTTAACAATCCAATCGGTCAGCAGATCTCTGATATGTAAATGTTAATATTGGCCTTCTGAGAAATTATGGAATTCGATCAAATGCTTGGGCTTGACATTATTCGGCCATCTAAGAATAGTTGGGCTTCTCCAGTTAATATAGTTTCGAAAAAGGGCAGCCTTGGCACGCTTGTGGTGATTATCCTGCTTTGAATTTCTCGACATCACGTCACAAATTCAAGGAAAGACGATCTTTACTAAAATAGACTAAATCCGGGCATATCACAAGATTCCGATAGAGTCGTCTGACCTACCGAAAACAACACCCTCCGATCTTCACGAGTTCCACCGCGTCCTCTTGGGACTTAAAAACACCGACACTTCACGAAGCGTGTTCTACATGGGTTGGACAGCAGTTTTTCATACATCGGCGATGGTAGTCATGAAAGACACCAAATACATCTGCAACGGGTTCTTGAACGTTTCAAATAATACGGCGTTGTCATTAGGTCTAAAAGTGTCAGTTCGGAAAATCTTCAACAGATTTCTTTGGACATAGGATTAGTGTCGCCGGTGTTTCTCCCCTTCCTTAAAAAACAGAAGCCATTCGCAATTTCCCTACTCTGGACACAATGAAGAAACTACGCCAAATCTGAGGAATAGTCAACTTCTATACGAGATTCATCCCAAATCGTTAACTGATATTTCGACTGACATTAAGAACTGTGACATTACACTGTCTGACGAGGCATTGACAGCCTTCAACAAAATAAAAAATAATTTAGCTAATGCAACAAATCTTTCTTTTTCTTTTGCCTGACACGAAGTTGTACCTACCGAGTGACGCTGTAGGTAGTGTGTTACATCTGTTGGAAGGTCGAAAATTCATGTTCTCACCGGTCAGAAGAGGCGAATCCAGCATTACAGCATCAACGCCTTTGTGTTGGATCCTGCTATCGATGCGCAAGTCATAGCTACTGAACAACTCAACGACACACAGTTGCACATCTTCTTAGTTCCACAGTTAGACCTTCGCATAACATGCGATACAACAACCAATAATTCCATTCTATGCACAACACCACATCCAGAAGTGAAAGCTTTGATCGGGCGAGTTGCTGAAAGATATGTTTGGCCGAGAACATCTACATCCATGGGTGCAAAGAACATATGCAAATTCAGTAGACTTGATGATTTGACGAACGTTAAGAGACTGATGTTGTAATGATGTGTACCAGAAAAACTAATCATTTCATCTTAAAAAAATCTGAATCCAGAGCAGTGAATGCCTCTATAGAATTGGGTTTTCTTACCTAATAAATTCTTAAAAAGAAAGGAAACATAATTTTTCAATTATTACTTGTGAAATCCCCAAGGGGAAAAAGTAATGAATTAGTTATTATGTATGGACACAGGAAACTGCCCCCCCCCCAATTAGTTTATGGTTTAATTTTATCTAAGCTTATAAATATGACGAACGAAGCTTGAATGTCGATCTAGGCTTCACTATTGTATAAGAAAATAATGTACTTTGCAAATCTATGCCAAAATAAACCTAAAAATTGAAATTCAAAAAAGTATTCAATACAACCATGAAAATAGACAAAAAAAATTGTTTCGACAATTCTTTCGTCCGAAAGGGTTTGTTGGTCAGAAACCTTATCATTTTTCTAATGACCTGTCTTCAATGATTAAACTGAGTCTACATTGGTTGTTTTCCGTCGACAAACACCACTTGCGTTTTGCAGTCCGTGAAAATTTTTATTATTCCATGAGGACCCGTCATGCAGCTTTAATTTCGCGTCTCCGAGTGTAGACCCACATTTTCCAACGTAGGTCACCGATTTTTCAAAAAAAATATAAAAATATTAATTCTATTATTACCTTCGCATCTGTTTAAATTAGACCTTTCGTTTGATATTTACAAGGCGGTAACCAGAATTTAAAGTTTAGAAGTTGGATTTCGTCCGTGTTGGATATCCGCAAGGACTTCTCGCCCGAATCCTTTCTTACAGGGGCCACCAATATCCTCAAATGTCGGTTGCATAGTTCCTTGATGCGTGCGTTTTATACTTGCACCGACACCGTCGATGCAATCTTCCAGAAAGCCCGTCGTATTTTCAGATCTGATCGCTGGGAATCAAGAAAACGCTGCATATGATGTAAACTGGTACTATATTGTGAACAAGAAATTTGATTATGAAAATAATCCGTGTTTTGTTTTATCATATCCCTCCATCGATGGTGTAAACTGATGAATCGGCGCTGATAGAATCTTGCATCTGAATGCAACATTTTCGAAACTGGATTTTATAAACGATGTGCGAAATTCGGCTTAAGTTAGCCCCTTTTCTGAGATACTCAAACACACTTGCTGTCCACCCCAATTTGCTACTCTGAAATATGTCTTTATCTCTTTCTAAATATCTACTATTCATCTCTCTCTCTCTTTCTGTCACATATAATGTACACACACAAACAATATCACTCTCCAATTGCCGACCATGCATATATTTAAGACATGTTTAAGACAATTATCAGCGAAATTAGCCCGACTTTCTGTTCCAACAGTATTTTGAAAAAAAAATTCAATCAAGTTAATTCATAGAATAGGAAAAAAACGAAAAGTAGAAAATGCATTTAGTCAGAGGCAAAATCTTTTGGAAATGTTCGTCCGTAAACTCACAATGATCGTAAAAGAATGAGTCACACGCACTCTGGGACAGATTAATAGTTCATCCCCGAAGAAGAAATTTGAAAGGTAAAAAAAATGTTTATCTTCCTTTAATCAAAAAATTAAAATTCCTCGTTAAAGTCTCTGAGAATGTCTGAGTGAAACGAAAAATTCGCAAAATGATTCAGATGGACCATGCATGCCCTGTTCCCGGGAACAAAAGCTGTCCTACCTCCGACAATTGATGGGTGCGAAGGAAATTTTGATTTCTTTCTTCAGGACGCAAACCACGACCTCAATTGTTGAGTTATCACCTTGAATCGACGACACAACTCATTTTCATTGAGATTCTTTCTCCTTGTTCTGTCATGATGGATCCCATCATGTTCAGAGACTGACAGGCCTATATTTCGGAAAACCGACGTAATCGACGGACTTTTTGTCGATATCCACACTTTCAAACATGTTAGCATACACACAATTGAACTAATCTTTCGACTCACACACTATCCCTATTCTCTTTCTACCATTCGACATTCTGGGTCGCATAACAGAGAAATTCATTCTCTTGATTTTAATATTTTTCAGAAAAAAATTCACTGTCAGTTTTAAGAGTTACCAGGATATGAGTAATTACCCTAGTTTACTATAGATCTCATCGAACTTTGGGGTCTTGTTTACTAGTGTAAAAAATGTACTGGTGCATAAATCTCCACTGCCATTTTCCGCACTTTTTTTTATATCATATATGGGTGAGTCATTATCAAAAGCTCCAATGCTATTTATTGAATTATGATCGGCGACATGCGTCTTTGTGATTGCACCTAGCATCTGTGCGTTGGACTTCAGCGTCAACTGTCCTTCTAAGTTTGGGGTTTTCATTCTACCTATGATTCTGTAGTAGTAAAATCAAAATCAGACTGGGGCTCCTCTGGCGTTACATTTCGGACCAATCTCCTCCTTTTCCTTTCTTTCCTTTGATCGTTCTCCCTCCCCTCTTTCTCTTTCTCTTTCTCTTTTTCTCTCTCTCTCTCTCTCTCTCTCTCTCTCTCTCTCTCTCTCTCTCTCACACACACACACAATTCTCTTTGTCTTTCTTCCTTTTCCAATCCCTCTCTTTTCTTAGCTGGACGGATATAAAGATTTATGGCCTGGAATGTGAACTTGCAAGTTTCGACATACCCGTCTGTTGACTGGACTCTGCCAACTTATGATTTCTTTTCCTCTTAGGGAGACAGTTGACGGTCCTTTTGTCCACGTTCCCAAACAACAGGCCCTCTCCTATAAGGGGGCGCTCTCATCCGATTCTCCCTGCCATTGGATCAACCTATCCGACACGACCCGTTTCTCGACTCTTACAACCTATGACTCTGTTTAGCCCCAAAGACCTGACACTGGTTTTGAAGAAATTTCAACCAAGTAGTTAGTAGAGAAGTCAATGCTCTTTGCATTGACTTCTCTACTAACTCCAGTGGGTTTAATGGGACACATTTTAAAAGTCCACGTGTGATGAAAATCTGTTAGTGCATAATCTGTTAGTCGCAGGACAAAAATTGAAAATTCGCAGCAAAATTCATTTTTAAAACAACTGATGAAAAGTATGACACCGACATTGTTCAAAACGGTGCAAAACTAATTTTTGTGCCGTGACCATATTCCATTGTGTGTGCTGGAGTGTAAGCTCTGTAACTTTTTATCAGAAGCATGGTTGTTCCCTGTTGTTTTTGACACTTTGCAAAAAGCACAAAAAATAGCCTCTTGAAAACACTGCTTCTAACGATGAATGTGTGTGTGTTTTGTTTTTTTTTTGTTTTTTTGTTTTGTTTTTGAGACTTGACAGTGGGGCATTTTGAAAAGACTGCTCCTAAAGCTAAAATGCTCTGTTCAGGTCTCTTTTGGCTCGTTTTTGACCTGTAGAACAATGCAATGGCCCAAGTTACCAGAATCCTTTTCAAAGCTGAAAAAACTCTGTTTAGACCCGTCCTCAGTTTTTAACACTTAAAACATTTTTAACAACAATGTAATGTATGGATCAGTATTAAATGTTAACGGGAGCAACCGTTTGTCAAGAATGAAGACTAGGCACTTGATACCCCGGTGGCTTACACACCAAATAAGTGTTCATTGTTTTCTTTTAATCCTATTCTAATCCGAACAAATCCTGCATAAAGCCGATTGCCTTCAACTACCAGAATTAACCCTAAACAACTTAACAACACAGATGTGCTGCAAAAAATACGTCGTTTACCCGGTTTTCGACTGCCAATCTGAAGGTAAAGTTATCCCCTGAAACAAATGGGTCTCATGCGATTGTAAAAGCCTTTCTGCTGACGCTTGGAGATTGCGACCCTTTCGACAAGGCTAATTCTTTACCCATTGAAGTTCGTTCAAGCAGTCGAGAACTTCTTTCATCCACTGCAGACAGTTCGTTTTCAGACAACTTAAACAAATAACTGACATGATAACTACCAAAATGAACTAAACCATCATTAACATACAACTTCATCGACGAGGACGAAGAGATCAAGTCAAACGTCACAAGCCCGCAAAAGGACTAATCAACCGAAGAAACCAACAACACTGATGCAACTGCAGTGGCTTGTAGCCCAACAATTCGCACACATTTGTCGATCAAAGATGACAAAGCGACAACAATCAGTCTTCGACATTTTTGAAAAAGCATACTTTTTTTTCATCAAAAAAATTCACATGAATGATAATGACTATAAGAAAAGAAGAAATAAAAATAAACATTGAAACACGAACGGATTTTCATCACTTCCATACAGAAATTCCAAAATACACACATCAAAATAAAAAGAGAGAGATGAATGAACCATATAAGTGAGAAATGAATGATATTAATGAAATTAAAAAAATACTGCACCCACAAATCACCCATCATTCGCAAACAAACCTACCTTAACAAACAGAAGAAAAGGAGTGATATTAAATGTGAAAAAAGAAGCCCCTGGCCAGGCTTCGGCCTTTGAAGTCACGGAGGTGATACCTTGATGTAAGGTATTCCTTGCCTCCTGTCATGTTGGTATGACGACGACATTTAGTCAACGGTGTATAGATCGGAGCTTCAGTAGATGAAGATGAGTCTCTGGCATGTCAACTTCAGTTATTTCGTCGAGGTTGCGCATGCAATTGTCGTTTGTTTAAGCGATGCTGTCTCAGGTAACATTCCTGAAAAGCGGAATCAATGAGAATTTTACCAAAGGCATTTGCTACTCAACAGCTTTCGCAGACTGACAAGGGTCGGGGGTCTACTCATCATCAAATATCACCGCTGAGGGTAAAGAGAGTCCATCAGTGATACAGTGCTTAATGCCAGGGTTATGAACCATTTGTGGTTTGCGATCAACTGCAACCAAGCAGTTCCACAACCACCAAAGCTGCCGCTCGACCATCGGATAGTGTGACTCAGTGGCATGTGCCATAACTGCTGCTCACGAGGGCAACTTTCCACTAATCAGGATAACATATTAGGACAGGTAAAATGTCAGTTCTAGACCAATCTGTTGCAAAGCATGTTGGTCTGTCGCTTTCAAAGATTCTAAAACACTTCTTAATTGCCTTTGGATTAATCAAATGCATTGTTGATGCTTTCCAGTTTCCAGGAGCTAACGAAATGGTTGCATCTTCCCAGCCAGGGAAACCTGGTCTACTAACCCAAACCATAAGCATACGTCAGTGATAATTTTCGGTGTTGGGAAGTCCGAGATTGACTCCAGATGTTATCGATGGGTGAACACTTGTTGGTGTGATCTCAAAGCCAGCGAATACTTCTAAATCCTGGACAAGCATAAAAGGGAGTGGTAAATGTTGGCTAGCATCGGGGAGGCTCGATTTGGAGGTATTGTTTTAGTTTTTTTACGGTTGTTGTCTGTGGCGAGAAAGGTCAGTCTCCGAGGTCGTCGTAGCGATTTTTGACGCATTTGACAGTTGCGAATGGATTGCCGACTTCACCTGGGATGGGTGGCTATATTCTCCCGTGCTGTTAGAGCACTGTCAACATGGTGACATTTATCGTTGATTCCTATAGTGATACAGGCGTCCGAGCAGTCATGCTGCTTTGTCTCGATTCGAGAGCCTTCGTTGCTTCCGAGAAAGTGCATCCTCATTGAGACTGGAATCAGGTCGACGCTGAATGACCTGGATACCGATGGCATCGCTGGTAGGTCAGCTTCTCTCGTTCTTGAGGATCTTTTGGTCCAATATATTTTGGTAACAATATGACAGAGAGGCTAACGGGGTACTGTGGTTTGGGTCATTTCTTGAATACGTGAGTGAGTTGATAATCAAGTGGAATCGTCTTCTCACCAATCCAGTGGTCATCCGTGACACAGCAAGCATTATCAGCCATCCTTGGGTTCATCGAGTATGTCCTTTGGCCAACAAACTATTCTCTAAAGTGATGGCCCCGATTGCGGTGGGAATGTTTACAGTCATATGCTGAGCACGTTGTTTTGTATTCATGGGCTAGGGCTCTCTTCCCATAACTTTATTGGCCACAACACGTGCATTTTACGCTGGATTGCTTGTTACTGCGGTACGTACTTGAAGGAGTCCCGACCGTTGACCGTTTTTAGATTACTTTGCTCCGATAAACTGGATTGTCACCCCTAAAGACAATTCCTGATTGTTTGAATAGATGTATCTCAGAATCAGCAATGCCCCTGATCAGCTCATCTCCAAGTAGGAATAAAAATAGCATTAGAACCCAATGTTTTTGTAAGTTTCATATAATGTATTTTGCAAAGTATCAAGCCAAACAGCAGTTTTAGCGTTGAAAACAATATTCTCAAGGTGCTGGTGAGTCTCTATTCAATGAATTCTGCAGTTTTGCAACATTTTTTAGCTTTGACTGATGTTTCAAAATGTATCAGCATTATGAGCATAGCATTGCTTCATAACGGATTTCGAAAAGTGTGAAAACTAAGTCTAACGACCAAAACAGAACATTTTTAGCTTTGAAGGGAAGGTTTTAAAAAATTTTTAAGCTTAAAAGAAAATTATTATACTTTCAAATCTAAGCCAAAATAAAAATAAAACAAACATAGCATTCCTAGCTTTGAAACCAATGTTTGTAAGTCTCTGTTCTATAATATTGCTATATAGTGGGTTTACCAAAGTAGGCCAAAATAGGCCAATGAGCATTTATAGTCTTCAAAACAAAGGTTTTCAGAAGTTTTTCACAAATTTCTGTGCTGACATTTCTTGAATAGAAAACAGTGCATTTAGAAGTCGCTCTTTTTGTAAGTTTCAAGGCAATCGTTCTTGAAAGTATCAAAACCAAGCCAAACCATATTACTTTTCAGAAGAATGTCCTCCAGAGGTTTTAATAATTTTGTAGGTTGTTATATATATTTTGTTATATAATGAATTTTGCTAAAGTGACAAAACGAAGCCAAAGTAGGCTTCATAGGAGTACTTCAAGCTTTGAAAGGAAGTTTCAAAGAGGGTTATTTTAACTGCAAAATTGATTTTGAGTAATGTCAAAATGGCCCCAAAATGCCTCAACAGAAAATTGTGATTTTGTCATTCTCAGGCTGTATAATAAAGTCAAAACAAAGCCAATTAATAAGCATCAACGGAGGATTTTCCAATGTGGAAACAATGTTTTCGAAAGGTTCGAAAACCTAATTAAACCTGTTAAACCTGTTAAACCTAATTAAAACCTGTTAATGCGTTGCTATTAACACTTTTCAAGTGTTAATAGACAAATGTTGTCAAAAGGTTTTTGTGTTCTGTTAAGGATATAGAATTTTTATATGTATTTTGCCAAGCATTAACAGATCTAAGAGATTTGTAATTTTTTCATAACAAATGTGGATATTGCAAAATGTGGGAGAAAAAGAAGCATTAACTGCTGTATCATTGATTTTGTAAAACATCAACACTCACTTAACAAGACATAAAAGGAACTTTTTGGTTTGGAAATAAAATTTTTACTAGTTCCAAAGCTATTGCATTGCATTGCATTGGACTTTAAAATAGGAGATTTTGTATTTGAATGCATCGAAAACAACATGATTTCACGCATAAAAAACACGTGTCAAAACTAAGCCTAAATAAGCTCATAGATCATTTTGGCTTAGAAAGAGATGTTTTTAAATTGTTTATATCGGTCAATAGTGCCGATATTAAGCCAGAATAAGCCCAAAGAAATCATTTTCAGCCTTTCAAAATGTTTTTAAAAAAAGTCAACGTAAGGCTATTTATTGCATTGCTGTATGGTAGACTTTGCAAAAATCCAAAATTGTGCCAGCTTTGGGATCCATGTTTTCAAGAGGTTTTTGTATTGCTTCAAAATTAACTTCTCAAAGTATTGAATATTAACTGAATTCGCTTAAACGGAACCATTTTTGAATGGATTAAGACTTTCTTTAAAAGCTGTAAAAATTGCTGTAAAATGAATTTTGCAAAGCAAACTATCCAAATTAACATTTTCTGTTCCGTAAAGAGACCGTTTCAAGATTTCAAAGAAACGTTTCCAGAATGACTTTGTAACTCAAGGCAATAGCACTGCTGTATGAGGGATTTTGTAAGGTGCCAAAATTGGGCCATAATATTTATTAAGAAAACTCCAAAACATTTTCAGCTCACCATCACGATGTTCAAAAGGTTTTGTATTGCTGTATTTTAATTTTGCAAAGTGTCAGATCCTATATATATATATATATATATATATATATATATATATATATATATATATATATATATATATATATATATATATATATATATATATATATATATATAGCTTTGAAACCAATCTATTCGATAGGTTGAATATCACATCATTTTTAGCTTTGACATCAATGTTACTATAAATGGATTTGGGAGTGTCAAAATGAAGCCAAATAAGCATGAACATAGTTTGTTCCAGTGCTAAAGCATTACTGTATTTTTTAAGTGCTAAAAACAATGAAAACCAAAGATTCTAGCTTTGGAAGCAGCGTTTAATCGTCTTTTTAGAAATGTCAAAATCCCAAACTAGCCTAAACAGATTCTTTTTAGCATCAGGAGTGTTTCTGAAATGCAGTTTCAATCCTATTGTAAATTTCAAATTGTCAAAAACAACCTAAAACAGGTCTAATTAAGCATTTTTAGCTTTGAAAGTTGACCCCATACTAAAAGCAAAAACGTCTGAAATAGCATTTATTGATTTTTCAGGGCGCTTGAATGAAATTGAATAGTTACACAAAACTATAATTGATTCTTCAAAGTCTCAAAACTGAATGTTAAATGTCACAAATTGCTAAATAAGAATTGTTCGGAATTTTAAAATGCGCTATTTATGCTTATTTACCTTGATGTTGAAACATATAATATCTATATGGTTCCACACGAAAGCTATTTACCTTGATTTTGAAACTTCATAAAATTCTTGATACAGCAATGCTATAGTTGAAAAAAATTACAGAAACATCTGAAACATTGGTTTAGAATCTGAAAATGCCCTGTTTACATATTTTCACTTTGCTTTTGGAACATTTTCAAAATCTGTTCTAAACAATGCTCTATTATATTGCAAGGCTATATTGGAGAAAAATCGAAATAAGATCTGGGAAGGTTATTTTTCAAGCTGAAATAGACAGTGTATACGTCTGCTTAATATTGAAATTGTGTCAAATCTATTATACAGCAACAATACAATAAAAAAATCACGAAAAAACAATCGAAGCTGAAAATGCTCTCCTTATTTCTCATGCATTGCTCTATAACAAATTTCACAAAACGTCAATGAAAATGGTTTGAAAATAAAGGTAAATAGGCACGAGCATTTCAAGCCTTGAAAATATTTTCAAATTCCTTTGTAATTTTCTAAAATAAGCATTACAGTTAATTACTGTTTTTGTAGTTCAAGAGAGAGTTCCAATTGGGAGATTACAAAAAAAAAAAATGAATAAATAAATTGAAAACTAGTTTCAGAGCTAACAATACACTTTACAAATGATAAACTTCATACCTATTTATTTTGATTTTGGATCTTTACAAATTATACGGTAATGCTATATAGTTGGAAAATTTTTTAAAAAAACATTATTTCCAAAGCAATAATTGCTTAATATTGATATTTCCCACATGACAAACGCTTATAAATATTGATTTCAATTTGAAAATGCTCTAGTCATGCATAGTCACTTCGAAGACATTGAGCTGAAACTGGTGGTTGCTTAGGATTTGATTGTAAAATCCATTATACAGTGAGGAAAATTGAAAAAAAATCACAAAAAACATCGCTAGGTTTTGAAGATACTTTTCAGATCAATAAAACAGTAGTGCTGTAGCAATGAGAATCAAAAGAATCACAGATTTCAAAGGAGAAAATTACGTAACACTCCAGGCTAAAACTCCACTGTGTATGCGTTTTGTTTTTTTAAACGTATCACTTTGTTAAATCATCGATTTCAAAGCTGAAAATTCCTATTTAACTCCATTTGGTACTTTACAAAATACAGTAGAGAAAAATTACAGTTAAGAAAGTTAAAAAGGAACTTTGAATTTTCAAAATAAAAATTCTATTAGTATCGATACTTGATTGATAACAATGTGATAGGAAAGAATTTCTCAAACTACGTTAAAACATAGTTTTCAAAGCTGGAAATGTCATGTGTACACTTATTTACCTCCATACTGAAATGGTATTGTCAAGAAAATTGAGATAAAAGTACATTTAACTTTCTGATGAAAATTACAAAAGACTATTTGAGATTGGTTTTCCAGCAAGAAAAAAAAACTATATAAAACCATATATTATCAAAATTACAGAAAAAGGCTTCAAGTGGAAAATGCTCTTTGCTCCGAAAAATAGGTGTTACTTTTGTTTCCGAACTTCGAAAGAAACTAATACAATGCTTTAATCAGGAAGATCACTAAAAAAATGATAGAACATTGGTTTCAAAGCCAGAAATATTGTTTTCATGATAATCAAAATGGATTTATATAGTTCTCAGAAATAATTGTACACTCATACTATAGCTAAAAAAATTACATGAAACCAGATCATTATTCTTCAAGCTGAAACTATGTGATTGAAAAATCATCGGAAAAACATGAAAACATTAGTTTATGCTAATTCACTACATTTTTTTAAAAAAGTGTTGCTTCAGTTGAGAAAATCACCGAAATAAATAAATGCAGAAACGGAAAGATTGCCCTTTTCATGCCCATTTCTTATAGTTCGTAAAACGACACATAAGTCTTCTTGTGTAATAGTGGCGTTTTGCGGAGTTTTATCTATCATTGAAAAGGAAATTACAAAAACCGTGCAAAAACATTGATTTGCATGCTGGAAATTCTTTAACACCTATTTACCTCTGTTTTTGTACTTCACAAAATACGTTGATGTTACAGTTTGGAAAATTACAAAAAATACTCTGGCATCATGGATAATGAGGCTTTGAACATGCAAATAACCATAAAGTTCATTCTTAAATTCATAAAACTCATTACACAGCAATGCAAAAGGAATCACAAAAAATGCATGTAAACATTAGCAATGTTATAGTAAGGGAGATTGCAAAGACCGTGCAAAATCAGATTTTCCAAATTCTCGATACTTTGTGAAATTTGATCATACTATTGTCAGGGGAGGGGGGCAGATTTAATTAGTCCGCTAACACTACGAGTATAACCCAGAATTGATCTAAGAAGGTAAATCCTGAGAAGCAGCGTGTTCGTTGCTTAAGCACAAAAACAAGGTTAATACACAGTTGGATCGTTAACGAAACGAAGAAATAAGAACAAACCAAGAAGTAAACAACAGTGCCAGGTTTAATTCGTGAGTGAATTAAAATAAAAGGACCGGAGTTCCTGCCGACACGAATATGTGGAGGGATCTACAGGATAAAAGATGTAGAGATAGGAAGGATGAAAGGAAACAGATGTCACTGAGTAAATGTGAGATAGAGTCTATACAATGTCCGTCAGTATGGTCATCCTAGTTTTGCCACTAAGAAGTTACCTTAGGAAGTCCGTCCTAACTACGATGATAGTTGGTTAGGATGGATTCTTGGGATGAATATGCGTGTGCAAGGACAAAGTGTGTACAAAAACTATACTAACTATCTTAACTAAAGAGAGAAAGGAGAAGAAAGCTTTACCTCAACGCCGTCGGTAGAGGGATTTACCGCCACAGTTTAGATATGATAAACATAAGAATCAGCTATCTGATAGGCAGTTCTGTCTGACGTCAAAAGGGGGAACAAGGAATTTAACGTTTCTACAGAGATATAGGGGTTAGAAGTAGATCCTTTCCAAAGGACAGATAACTCCGTATATTTACTTTGGCTTGAAAGGTGGGCACTTCACTATGATTAAGATGATTGGAAAATGCTATAAATGCTCTGTTTAAGCCTATTTACTTCAATTTCATATTTTATGCAATATGGGTAGTGAAGTTAGGAAAATCATTGGAAAACATTAGTTGCAAAGTTGAGGATATTTACAAATTAGTTATACAATACTTGAAAACATGTTAAAACTGCTCTGTGTATGTCATTAACAGTATTTATACTTTTTATTCTAATCATGTGAACTCATTTTTCCAAAGCTAAAAATGCCATTAAATTCATTTTTAACTTCATGAATCTATTACGAGATAATTAGAAAAAAAAAACATTTGAGAACATTGTCTCAGAACTGAACATGTCTTGATTCCTATTATTTGATATTTTTTGAAGTTCATTAACAGTGGTTATGATACACCCGAAATTGTTGGAATTCGAGCAAAAACTTAAGTGAATGTCTCGTTTCAATTTTTTTCAACTATAGTTTCAATTATAGTATATATAGTTATTTTGAGGAAAATCACAAAATGAATTGATTTTGAATCTGAATCTGAAAATGCACTGTCAATGCTTATTTGCCTTTCACTATGAAATTATAATGCTATGGTTGGTTTCAAAACTAAAATTACCCAGTGTATGCCCATATAATCACTATTGATAGTCAATCATTACGAAATTACTAAAACTTTCGAAATTACAAAAAATGTCGAAACTTCTCTGGAACTTCAAAAAATTCATTAGTCAAATAAATCACTCAAAATCAGTGTATGCCTTCTTACCAGTATCGTTATACCATAATATAACAGTTATTTTGAAGAAATTTACAAAATCAGTGCAAAATTGTGAGCTAAAATTGCCCTTTCCTCGTGTTTGAATAATTCAAAATCGATTCTGCAATAATGCCATTGTTGAGAAAATTTCCAAGAACACTTGAAAACATGGATTTCAAATTGAAATTGCCCAGTGTAATGCTTTATATTGATACGTTATCATAAAAAATGTAATACCTAAAAAAACACTTGCACCGTTTTCAGAGTTGAAAATATTCCGTTTCAAGTTGGTTTTTGACTGGTTTTGTTCTACTTGCTGTGCTTCATCAGTTGATTTATGGATATTGTGTTGACTATCCGTAAATTCTATCAAACAGCAATGTTATGGGGGGGAAATCACCAAAACCGTTTTCAATGAAATAAAAACCCTCGGAAAAGGTTTTTTTCAAAAGCTAAAATGGTTTCGATTTTGGAAATTTATGAAATCTTCTACGATAATGCTTCTATCGGGTAACTCACAAAAATCAACTTTAAAACTGTTTACAAAAGCTGAAACTATATTTTGTATCCTTATTTGCATTGCATCAATATTTCGTTAGCTTTATTGATAGCAGAGAAAATAACAAAATCATAAATGAACGTTGGATTCAAAACTAAAATTGCCCTTTCTATTTTGAGAAATGTTATAATTACGAAGAATATCCAGAAACTCCCGTTTTAAAGCGAATCACATTGTTTATATCTATCCAAAAAGTGAAAATACTTCATAAATACTATCTACCTGAAAAAATCTTGAAAAAAAATCTGATTTCTCCGTGTTGATTATTTCTGAATCGTATTTTACAGCAAAGAAATTACAAAAACATTCTGAAATTTTGTTTGCGAAGTTTTTACTCGGATCTTGTAACTATGAAAGATTTGTCATTTTCCCCCAAACATAGATGTTTGGAGAAAAAATTTCCTCAAAAACATCGGTTTCCAAGCTGAAACTGCACAGACGCAAAAGAAATCATATGAACATTTAATTCAATCTTGAAATTCTTACGCTTAAAACAACCGTTATATGCCATTTTTCTCACAGGATAGGGAGAATTCCCCCCCCCCCAAGCTTTCACTATAATGTTTTAATGGCTTTTATCAATCTCGTACAATAAAAAGAATGCGCCGAAGGTTATTCATTTTTTGCAAGCTAGCCTCAAGAGCCATAAACAGGATTTTTAATATTGAAATGACATTGATCGAAAGTGTTTTAAATTCCGAGTACTATTTAATATATAATAATTGCAAAACTGTGAAAATTAGTTCGAATTATATTGAAAACATCACAGCTTGCAATGTAATCTTTTAATCACATGTTCAGCAATCAAAATTCTAAATTGATTATTCAAATATTTCGAAAGCAAGCCTCAACTGTTATAAACACTGCAATTTCACCTCTGTGATGATAGTCTTAAAAAGTGTTCCAAAAATTCAGTAGTACACAGTTTTCACAATATATATTCGTGAAAACTGTGAAAACTACTCTGAATAAGTATAATGAAAGTATTTAAACGTTTGTATAATGTTTTGAATAATCACATGTGCAGTAATTAGAACACAAATGTTTATTCAAATGTTTTGTAAGCAGGTCTCAAAAGCAACATCTGAAATGACTGTTTTAAATTTTTAATACATTGGTCGTTGGATAATATGTACTAAATTAACTATATTTGTGCTAGAAAACAAATTGATGATAAATGAAGATTTATTTTCCTTGATTAAATCTACTTTCGTTAAGTATTCAACCAGATCTTGCTGAAAAATAAATTTCTCCTAAGGATGATGAATCTTCGAAGAAATTTGCAGACATGCAAAAGATTCGGTACACTTCTGAAAATGTAAAGTTCAATGTTTTCAACATGTTTATTCAAACTGGTTTTATCAGTTTTTACAATTATATCAGGTAGTTCTGAAGCTTCGGAACACTTTTGGAAACTATCATTTCACAGGTTACATAATTATACATAATTGTAATAATGCAGTACTAGAAATATTAAACACTTGAAAGCTGTCATCTCGTCTCTTGAGGTTTGTTTGCAGAACATGAATGAAAAATGTCTGTGAAAGTTCGCATTGCAAGCCTTAAATGCTTTCAATATGCTTATCCAAACAAGTTTCATGTTCTTTTGAAAGCTTTGATTTCAGATGTGAAAAAGTTGTGCCTCTGGCATTTGAGGCTGATTTGAATGTCAAAATGTATTTTAAACGCTGTTCACGAGATAGAACAGCACTTAGAATTCTTTCATCATGCTTATCCAAACTAGTTTCAACAGTTTTCATGATTATACAATGTAATAGTGGGAATTGAAAAAAAACTTTTGAAAACAGTCATCCAACCTGTGATCATGGCTTCAGGATTTATGAATAACCCATAAACATAATTATTGTACATGTGATTGGGAAAGGCTTTTGAAACTTTACATAGCAAGCTCTAAATACTTTCATTATGCTTATTCACAGAAGTTTTAACAGGTTCATAAATATATAATGTAAAATGTCAAAGGTGCTCTTGATGCTTGTTTGCAAGCATAATTATTGTGCATGTGATAGAAATAGGCCTTTAGAACATTTCATTAAAAGAACTGAATGTTTTTACAATTGCAAAATATTTGAATGTACCTTTAAAATAATTTAATTGCAAACCTTATGCTTTCAAAATGAATAATCAGACTAGTTTGCCCGTCATATGTTACTAAAACTGTTCAAGGCTATTGAGGCTTCCTTATAGAACTCATGAATATTTAACGTGATTGGAGAAGGATTTTAGAACCTTACATTGTAACAAATGAATGATTTCAATATTCACACTAGTTTTATCAGTATTTACAAGCTAAACTCTTTTGATAAGTATCATGTCAGGTGAAAATGCTGTGTCTGTGGCTTCTATAGTTTGTTTGCAGAATATTTGAATGTATTTTAATGACGGTGCATTTGATTGAAACATTCAATAAGCTTATTTAGACTAGTTCTATTAGTTTTTACTATTAAATTATTTTCATAGGGGAGAATGCTTAATTCATGGCTTTTGGAGTTTGTTTGCAAAATAGTTAAAAGATTGAATATGTATTACGGTGCCCTTGAAAGTATAATTGCATTATAATAATTGTTATATCATTTTGTACTGAAGCTAAACTATCATTTCACAGTTGAAAATACTGTGTTCATATCTTTTGGAGCTTGTTGACGAAATATTTGTATGACCTGTTATGAATACAGAATTACATTTCATTGATAAAAGCTTGAATTGCAGGATTTGCATGCTGTCAACTTTTCTTTCCAATTTTCCAATCATCTCAAGATCTCTAGTAGCATACTACTATATGATTGGAAGCTGTTAGGCTTGCAAAACATGAAAAACCCATTATAATCATCGTATATGTGATGGAAATAGGCCTTCAGAATATTTAATTAAAAGAACTAAATGCTTCCAATAAAAATAATTTCCTTTACAAGTATATCATTTAGTAATGAAATATTTTGAAAACTATCATTTTACAGATAAAAATGCTATGTTCATGGCTTCTGAAGCTAAAAAACCTATTGCATGACACAATTATTGTACATGCAATAGAAATAAGTATTCAGGACAACTATTTGAAATAAAATAATTAAATTCTCTCAATACACTTATTCGAAATGATTTACTCATTTTTTATGATTTTTTTATAATTATATCATTCTTTTGAAAACCATCATTTTACAGGTGAAAAGCCAAAAACTCTTGAAACTTGTTGACAAAGTTATGTATACAGAATAACTGTGCATTAGATTGTTGGAACCTCTAAAAAGATTGAATTGTAAGATTTGCATGCTACCAATATAATTAGTCAGATTGTTTTTCATTGTTTTTTGCAATATGCAATACTGGAACTATTTTGGAAAAGGTAAGAAGCTCGTGTTTTTGGCTTGTTTGCATTCATATGTAACCTATTGCATAAAACAAATATTGTACATGTGATGGAAATACGCTATCAGTATTTTCAATTGAAAGAATTAAATGCTTTTAATACTTATGGTAAAGTCTTTGTACAGGTGAAAGAGCTGTGTTCATGGCTTTTGAAACTTGTTGACAAAATGTTTGAATGTTACTGTGCATTTGATTGTTGGAAGTAAGATTTCAGTATAGTCAGAATTGTTTCCCTAATTTTTCAATCATAACGTATAGTACTTAAGCCAATGAACTCTTTTTGATGTCATCCCAAAGCATGTGTTCGCATGCAGAACATATGACTAACCTATTGCATAACATATTTATTGTACTTTTGATGTGAATAGGCTTCTAATACTTTTAATTTGGATAATCAAATGCTTTCAATACACTTATTCAAAAAATTTCCTCAGTTTTTACAGTTTTTAGGAAACTCTAATTTCACAAGTGAAAGTGCTGTGTTTATGTCGTTCAAAAATTGTTGACAATATATTTGACTGACCTTTTTGATATACAGAATTGCTGTGCATCTGATTGAAAACATTGAATCACAAGATTTATATGCTGGGAATATGCTTTTTCAGACTTTTTCCCCAATTTTTTTATAATTTCCGATTTCTGAAGTGTCATCCAAATGGTAGGAAGTTTGTGTTCAAGGCAGAACATATGAATAACATAACATCTTTATTGTACATGTGATGGAAAAGCTTACGGTACATTTCATAATCTAATATTCCTATATACAGAACTAATATACTTATTCAAATTATTTTTTTCACTTTTACAAGTATAACATTCAGTTTTAAACTTTTGAAAACTTTCATTTCACAGTTGAAAATGTTAATGCTTCAGTAGCTTTTTGGGAAACATTTCTGAATACTCTGCATTGAATTGCAAGCTTTATATGCTTTCAATATGCTTATTCTGACTAGTTTTATCATTTTTTACATATATGATATTAAAGCTTAACTATCGAAAAATATTATTTCCTCATAATAGTTTGTTTATGGGTTCAGTTTTTATTATGTATTCTAATCACTGTATTTTCGATAAATCAAAAAAAATTTATATGTTCTCAATATCCCTAATAAATTTAGTTATCTCAGTTCTTATAGTTATATCATATAGTACTAAAACTTGGAAACTCAAGAAACTGTCTTCTCAGTTGAAGCTTGCTTGTAAAACATATGAATAAACTATTACATGTCATTGTCATGTGATACATGTGATCATAAAAAGTTTGGATCATAACATTGAAAGTAATAAAAGCTCCAAAATACTCATCAGTTCTCAAAATTATATCATTCACTCCTCAAAACTATCATTGTAGCTCGCAGAATATTTCAATGAACAATTATGTATTCCAATGTGTGACTTTGAAACATTGAATTCTAAACTTTGGACGCTTTCAGTATGCTTATTATGATGTCTTATCAGTTAACAATTATATCATATGGTAGTTCTGAACAATCTCAAATTACTTGATTATTTTACTCGTGATAGAAAATAGAACATTACATTGGAAGAATTAAATTGATTTGTGTATTTAAAACATTACATTGCAAACTGTGCTTTCAGTATTTTCGAAAACTGTCTTTCTAGGTAAAAAGGGCTCTTGAGGCTTGCTTGCAGAACATATGAATAATTATTGTGCATGTCATAGCCTTCAAATCATTACATGCAGGCATGTTTTCACAATCATATGAAGTAGTACTAAACGCAAATACTTTTGAAAACTATCATTCCAGAGGAAAAAATACTGTCTTCATGGCTTTTCGAACTTGTCTGAAAAATATTTGAATATTCTGAATATTATGGATTCTAATTTGATTGATAAAAAATAAAACATTTCATCGCAAGCTAAGTACATTCGAGTTCAAGTTTATTCGAGTTAGTTTTCACGGTGTTTATCATAATAATATTACTGGAAATTTAAAATACTTTTGAAAACTTCTATTTCAGGGGTGAAAATTACATTGGATGTGATTGATACTTTTAAAACATTACATTATAAGCTTTCCAGTGCTTCCAATATGCTTATTCAGACTATTATCTGTTTTTGAGGTTTGAATTCTATTCTAATAATCAGTTATGTATTCTGATTATTCAACGTGTCATTGATAAAAACTTTTGTTTCCACCATTTTCATAATTATATCGTATCTGGAAATTTAAAGATTTTTGAAAACTCTCATTTCAGAAATGTTAATGGCTTTTAAGGCTCGTTATTTGGATTATTCGAATAGCATGAAGTATTGCAGTGATTGATAAAAACAAGTTCTAAATGCTTTCAATGTTTTTTTTTCGAACCAGTTTTCACAGTTTTTATAATTATATTATGAATACTTGAAAACTGTCCGTTAAAAAGCCATTTTTTATAATTCTTCAGGTTTGGTTGCATATCACAAATAACCTCTTGCGTATCATAGATACTATACAGGTGATTGATAAAAGCCTCCAAAACACTGCATTACTTATTACTTTTCTGATTACTGTACATCGTGATTGTTACAAAAATGCTTCCTATATATCTGTATTAAAAATATAAAAGACTTTCAAAAACAGTCATTTCAGAGGTAAAATTGCTATGTTAATGACTTTCAAGGCTTGCTTGTGAAATATTTGTATAAATTAGTTCGTATTCTAGGTATGATTCCAAATAATTCCATTTTAGTTTTCACATTTTTTCACTATTATATTATGTAGTACTTTAAATTTGGAACACTTGAAAACTATCATTTCAGACGTAAAAATAGTGTGTTCATCACTTTTGAAGCTTCCTTTAACCAATTCCAATAACCTACTGTGGTGCATTTGTTAGTCAAAATCCTTTATTAGTTTAGATGACAAGCTTATAGTTTACTATTACGTTATGCTTACGTTAAAGTAAATTTCCACGTTTTTTTTGCAATTATATCATGCAATTTTATCAATTCAAAACATTTCAGAGGTAAAAATGCTCACATAACTTTTGAGGTTTATTGACGAAACTTTTTGTATTCTGATGTACATGTTGAACATTCCTGAAATATTACATTGCAAGCTCTGAATGCCAATTCAAGTTAGTTTTCACAGTTTTTGATATTAGAACACTTTTCAAAAAAGTAATTTCAGATGAAAATGATATCTTCATTGCAATTGAGGCTTGCTTTACAAGACATTTGAACAACTTCTCTGAATTTTTGAGATTATTGAGTATTATTTTTTTAATTATTATTCTAGTTTGTTTTTAGTACAACATCTCGCCTGTTGTACTGTACGGCCTCTATCATTATCATGGACATATAGCGTAGTGGTTACAGAATCAGACAGTTCCCCACAACTACCCGGCTGAAGGCTTTCATCATGATCATTTTTACAATCATATCACGTGATATTAAGAATTCAAAATACTTTTGAAAACTGTCATTTCAGAGATGAAGATGCTTTTTTCATGTCTTCCGAGGCTTTCTCACAAAACATTTTGTTAACAATGTTAAGATATTGTGTTAAAAGCCCTTGTGGGGAGCTTTGATTGTTTTCGTGAATCCTTTTAAAATTAGTTTTCAATGTTTTTACCATTACATTATGTAGTACTAGATATTTCAAACTTCTGAAAATTATCAAACCATGTGTTGAAATGTGAAAAAAACCTTCAAATGCTTTCATTATGCTTAGTCAAGATAGTTTCCACATTTTCACATTAATATTATGTATTACTAGAAATTCAGAACGTTTGAAATCTGTTATATCAGAGGTGGAAATAATGTATTTATGGCTTTTGAGGCTTGCTTGCAAAACATTCATAAAAAATTATGTATTCTTAATTCAGCATATGTGCTCATTAAAAACCTTTACAACATTATTATGCGAGCTTCAAATACTTTATGCTTTCTCAAGGTAGTTTTCTAAGGAAATGATTCCAAGTGTTGTAAATTTCACTTGAAAACAGACACCAGAGGTGAAAATGCAATGTTCTCCAGGCTTGCCTACAAAACATGAATAAATTAATCCTAATTACTGTGCGTGATTATTTAAAGCTTTTGAAACACATTACAAGCTTCAAATGATCTCATTATTCTCACTCAGATTAATTTTCACAGTTTTAATTTTTTTTATGTAGTACTAGAAATTCAAAACACTTGAAAACTCATTTCAGAGGAAATTCATACTGTGTTTATGGCTTATCAAAGTCCAGAGTATCTTTCATTCCAATGTTTATTTGAATGAAATGCAAAATAAAAATAATACAAAAACTTCTAAAACATTACATTGCAAGCTCCCAATGCTTTCAATATTTTAATTTGAATTAGTTTTCACAATTATATTATGTGGTACTGGGAATTCAGATTACTTTTAGAAAGTTTCATTTCAGTTAAAAATGTATGTTCATGGCTTTTGAGGCTTGTTTTCGAAAGATTCGTATGACCTATTATGCATTCTTATTACTGTGCTTCAAAACATCGAATTATAAGCTTTAAATGCTTTCATTATGCTTATTAAACTGGTTTTCACAGTTTGTAGTAATAGAAATTTGAAACAATTTTGAAAACTGTCATTCTTTTAGTACTTCAAATACTTTCATTACGCTTATCCGTTAGTTTTCACAGTTTTCATAATTGTATCTTGTAGTACTAGAAAAATGAAACACAAGTAAATATGACAATTTACTTGTGTTTCTGAATTAAAAATATTGTGATAATAAGCCTGTTTGCTGTCATCCATACTAATTACTGTACATGTAAAAGAACATTACTTGTGAACTGAATCCTTTCCATATGAAGTACATAATATTATTGCAAAAACTGTGAAAACTAGATTAAATAATTAATCTAGTTTTCACAGTTTTTGCAATAATATTATGTACTTCTATAAATTGAAAAGAGGTAAAAATTTTGTGTTTATGGCTAGCTTGCAAAACCTATTGCGTATCAATATTATTGTACATATGTTTTATAAAAGCCATCGAAATATCACAGTGGAAGCTTCAAATACTTTGAACGTGCTTACCAAACTTAGTTTTCACAGTTTTCATATTTCAAATGAAAAACTTTTGTGAACGGTAATTTCAGATAATGCTTTCAAGGCTTGTTCGCAAAAAATATGAATAGTCTATTGCATGACTATGTGAATATTGTGAATGTTTGTAGTAATAGAAATTGTGAATATTGTGAATTTAAAAACATTTTGAAGACATAGTTTTCAAAGCTTCCTCGAAGAATATTTGAGTACCTTCTCATATACTCTAATTAGTCTACCTTTCAAACATTTCCGTGCAAGTTTCAAATTATTTACCAGTTTTCATACTGTCATTTCAGAGATAAAAAATGTTGTCTATGGCTTGCTAGAAAAATTTATGGATAATTTTTTTTTTCCAATTAATATACGTTTCAAAAAGTTTCATTAAAAGCTTTGAATACTTTCAATATGCTTATCAGAGTTTTTTCATGATCATCATATAATAGTATTGGAAAAGTGAAACACTATAGTAAAACACTTGAGAAAATATCCTGTGTTCATGATGATTGCGGAACAACTTATTGGGTCTATGTGATTTATATAAATCTCTGAAATCACTGCAAGCTTTAAATGCATTCAATATGCTTATTCACAATTTTGACAATTTTGTCAATTACACCATTTGGGACTAGAAATTTAAAACACTTTTGGAAACTATTTCAGTGGTAAAAATGCTGTGTCTATGGCCTGCTTGCAAAACTTATAAATAACATTGCCCACCCTAATTATTGTACATGTAATCCATAAAAAAACCTTTAAAAGAGCATGCTGCTTTGAATTCTTTCAATATACCTATTCTAGTTTCCAAAATTATATCATGTAGTACTAGAAACTTGAAATGGGTAAATATAATTTCAGGGGTAAATATAATGTTTATGGATTTTGAGGCTTGTTTGCAAAACAATTGTATATCCTTTTCATGTGTATGTGATTGATAAATCCTTTAAAATATTACTTCGCAAATGCTTTTTCAAATTAATTTGCACAGTTTTCAAAATAATATGTTGATTTATGGCTTTTGAGGCCTGTTTGCGAAACATTTGAATAACGTTATAAGCATTTGATATCACACCGTGCATATCACATTGATAGTCTGTGAAACATTACATCGTAAGTTTTTTTTTGCTGTCAAACTGGACAGTTTTTATAATTTTTTATAATCATAAGAATTTAAAACATTTTTAAAAAATATCATTTCGGAGATGAAAATGCATTTTGAGGTTTTTGAGGCTTCCTTGAAGAATATTTGAGTACCCTATTATATATTCTAATTCCTCTGCATGTGATTGATAAATGCGTTCAAAACATCACATTGCAAATATTGAATGCTTCCAAACTGAAGCTTTTTACAATTATATTATGTAGTACTGGGAATTAAAAACACTTTTGAAAACTGTCAAGTAGTGTCCAAAATTTAATTGATATGTAGTACTAGAAATTTAATATACCTTTGAAAATTGTGATTTCAGAGCTAAATGTCCTATTTATGGCTCTTGAGGTTTGCTCACACAATTAACCTATTGCAAATTTAATTTTTTTACGTGTTTGATAAAAGCCTTTAAAACATAACATTTTCAATGTTAGGTTTTTAATGTTTCCTTATGCTTTTGAATTAGTTTTTACAGTTTTCATAATTAGTCCTAAAGATTTCAAATACTTGAAATATTGAATAACAAGCTTTAAATACTTCCATTATGTTATCCAAAAAGGTTTTCACATCTATAATTATATTATGTAGTACTAGAAATTGAAAATAATTTTGAAAACTGTCATTTCAGAGGTTAATATAATGTGTTTATGACATTTGGAGGCCTGTTTGCAAAACATTTGAATGACGTTATGCATTTCCAATTAATGAGCATATTATTGATAAAAAATCTCCAACACATTTAATATAAACATTAAATACATCCATTTTGCGTGTTCAAACTAGTCTTCACAATTTTAACAATTATATTATGTAAGATTAGAAATTTGAAACACTTTTGTAAAATGTCATTTCCTTGAAAACATTTGTATAGTTGTGTCACTGTACATATGACTGTTAAAAGCCTTTGAAACATTACATTTGCAAGCCTGAAGGCTGGCAAATGTAATGCTTCCAATTGCTTATTCGAGGCAGTTTTCACAGTTTCACAATGTAGTACTAGAAATTCAAATCATTTGAAAACTCCTCGCAAAACATTCGGATCTGCTATTTTTACTTATTTTACGTGATTGAATTGACATTACATTGCAAGCTTTATTATTGCAAGTTTTATTATGCTTCTTCAACATGTGATTGTTGAAGCTTTTGAAACATTTACATTTGCAAGCCTTCAATGCTTGCATTATGTTTATTCGTTAGTTTCCACAGTTTTTACAATTGTTTCATGTTGCACTGAAAATTTGAAACCTCCTTGAAAAATGTCAATTCAGAGGTGAAAATTCAGTGTTTATAGTTTTTAAGGCTTATCCTTATGGATAACATGATTGTTAAAAGTCTTTAAAACATTACAAGCTTTTAAAGTTTCCATTATACTTATTCGTTAGTTTTCAATTTTAACGATTATTAAGTATTAGAAATTTAAAGTACTTCTGTCATTTCAACGGTAAATATTCGGGGTTCTTGGCATTTTTGCAAAATATTTGAATAACTGTGCATGCAATGGATAAAAATCTTCAAAATATCACATTCCAAGCTTTGAATGCTTCCAATATGCATTTCAAGTTATTCAAGCTCATTTTTACAGTTTTCACAATTTGAAACACTTTTTGATTTCAGAGATAAAATTGCTGTTTATGGATTGTTTACAAAATATCTTATTTTATATCGTATTTTGCTAGTAATTGTTATCCTTTCATTGATTTTACAAGTTTTCAAGTTTTTATCGTAGTACTAAAAAATTTAAGATACTTTTGAAAACTCTTTCTAGTAAAAATACAGTGTTTATAGCTTCTGAGGCTTTCTTACAAAACGTTTGAATATCCTATTATATATTCTAATCACAGTACACATTATAAAGATATGCACTTTTTGTAAACAATCTTAAATACCATCGAAAAAAATAATTTCAAAACTAAATGTAAAATCTATCATACAGATTTGCAATAGATTTAAGAATTCTGAATACAGGTGAATAAACATTTGTTTCAAAAGATATATATTAATTTGGAATTAATTGATTAATTTCAAATTTCAAAATGCCTTTAAAACATCTCATTCCAAACCAGAGTTCAACATACAAAATTACAGCTCTTATCATTTAAAACTCATTTTTCCAAGTCTATTTTGAAATTTGAAATTAATCAATTAATTCCAAATTAATACATATTACATATATATTTTTTTTGCTCTACTATTTTGTATTCTTAAAACTACTTTTAGTTAAGAATCAAATACGAAATCGATATAAAAAACTTTTAGCTAGATCTAAAAAACTTCCTTCGATGATCCCCTTTGATGGTTATGTTCTTTAGCCTGGCACTCGTTGCCGGCAACTCTCTCTCTCCTTCTCTCTAGGATTGGTATCAGCCAATTCAAATCTAGCCGTTTTTCCTACGTGACCAATCTCTGCACTCACCAATGCATCTTACAAACGCATAGCTACACAGCTCCAAATGCACCTCAAACGATCATACTTGGTGTGCATTCTCTTCATACATCTTCTTCAATATCTCCAGTGACGTTGGTGCTAACACCGAACCTTTTAGCATCCACATGGTTCCTTTGTCTCCAACACTCTACCCAAGAAATATCCAGAAACATAATTCCAGTAAACTGTTGACTTTGCAACCCAAACATCTTTATGCTAGTTTATATCTATAGATTTTGTAGAGAGTAAAATCAAGAATGATATGCAGAGTCGGTTAAAAAGGGTTCAGATTGTTACTTCTCCACACCTACCAGACGATACCTGATGAAGGCCGTAGAGTAAAACGGCCTAAACGTTGTATGAAAAAACAGTCAAAATAATAATAGAAATGATAATAATACATCATCTCAAAAATTCAGAGAAATATCCCCGTTAGATCAGTGGGATTTCCGTGAACAGCTAGAGGGGTTTGTTCATAAGAGGGGGCGATAGTGGGTATTAAGTGGACTTCTCTTAAGGATAAGATCAGGTCGTCAAATACACGCTTTAGCTTAAGCCGAGGTGGCAACGACACTGGAAGTGAATCTTTCCCAGTGAATCTTTCCCCTATCGATAGAGCTGGCTAGGAAAGAGCTACCAAGGTCGGATAAAGAAAGTGTCAAACGAGGCCGTGAACATGGGCAGGGTATCAAGATAACTTGGGGTGTGATCACGTTGTTGAAGGAGGCTAAAAAATTTGGCCAAGATCCTATCGAACCGAATGCAGATCGTCCTCGATAGTCTGATCGGACCGGGACAGACCTGTTCAGTGAAGGGAAGATCAATTCAGGACAACAACCTGCACCTGGTTCGCACGATCCTAGAGGCAGGGTGGTTGAAGACGACAAGGAAACCGCAATGATCAACTTGGATCGATCCAAGGCAGCATTCGATAGGGGTGGATCATCGGTTCCTGGCACCCATACCGGAGGCCGCCAGATTCAAACCGGAATTCTGCACCTGGGTCGGTTTTCTGTACCAGTCTCCAGTGCAGTGGATCATGTGGTAAGTTCGACAGGGCAGCGTTTTGTCGCCCCTACTTTTATGCCCTTGCGCTGAAACCTTTCCTGTGCAGGAGGTTGAAGAATGGAGGGACTAACTGGGCCTTGCATGGAGAGGCTAGGACCAAGAACTGCATACGCCGATGACGTGACTAGGACCCTTCAATGGACAGACGGACCCGTGCCCAGGTGCTAAGCTGGAGGAAAATTGGTCGGAAGTACAAGTAGAGGTCTGTGAGCAAGTGGCTCGGAAGGAACGTATCCTTAAAGGGCAGGGCAGAGGTGTGTGATACATACATATTCCCACTAATCATTTCCCGACTGAGGACCGGCTGCTCTTTTCCTTACTCTGGAAACTGGGTAAGCTGATGGTCAGCAGGAAGGTCTGCAAATGATGGAGGCTGGGGATACGCCTCGAGGCTGGGGATACGCCTCGAGGCTGGCCTCCCTTCGCCGGATGCTAACAGAGGAACAGGTTTACGAGCAGACCGTAAGAAAGACCTTACACCTCAATCCCAACGGTCAGTTGCTGCTGGCCCAAGAGTGAGAAATCGTTCCTAAGCGAATGTCGAAAGGCCCTGATGAGAAATCCTACGAACAACAGCCTCTGACGCCCTCGTAAAACACAGGAGTTTGTGGAGAATGTCGCTTCGGACCCGCTTGCTGATGTCGACAGAGGAACTTTGATCTGTATGGTCCTGGGCACAAACTATCTAAGCAGCTCTGAGCCCCCCCCCTCACCTGGAGGTCGGCTCAGAATGCACTGCCTCTCAACAACGTGCTTTTCAAGATGGGCAAAGCAAACTTATCCGACTGTATTCGCTGCAACACGAGGATGGAAGAAACAGCCGATCATGGTTTCGTCCACTGCATAAAGGTCTGCCCACTCTGGGAGTATGTCAAGGAGTTAGTAGACCGCATGGAGCCTAGTATCCTTTTCCTGTCCCTTGACATCGGTTACATTTGTGGCATGGTACACATGGTCTCCAACAAAAGTGATAGTCTTCTGCACGCTGCTAACCGTAGCGAGAATGGTTGTGTAGTAGACACGACTGAAAGAAGTTTACGAAGGTGAGTTTTTTTTCCCGACGAACAACTGATCTTATGCTTTAAACGTCAGCTTAAAGTGAAGATTAGGTGTGAGAGAAAAGGGATTAGACCCCTTCAGCTTCAGGTACACTTTTTAAAAAAGTCCAGACTTGACTGTCTTTTCAAGTAGGCTTTGTGTTGGTAGGTGACGAACGTTCCGCTCGGGACACCTGACCCTCCCCCACCAGGGATGTTAAGAAAATCTCCAGTCAGTAGGATGAATGCTGCTCCCAGACCACGATCCATTTCCAACCCCCCGATACTGGCAAATACTTCCCAAGGACCAGCGCCCCATCTTATTGACGGACCATCACTGATTTCTAACATAAGATAGTGAAGCCACTGTGCTTCCCAGAAGTTAATGGTCGCCCCCCTAGTTTTCTCCTAACCCCATCCTTCATCATCACCTTCATCATTTTCACCTGTAAATATCTCACAATTATTTATTGGGGGGAGAAAACCTCGGCACCCAGAGAAGCATGGAAGTTGGCGGATGAATAGACTAGCAGGTAATAAAATTGTCGAGGGAATGGTCAATGATTGGAACTAGCAAGGACCCAAAGCTCCCCACCCCCTCGACTTCGATTCATATCCAAATTGTGCATTTGTCTTGCATTTTGCATTTTGTATAATTTCTCTGAAAGGATGTATGCTGACACTTTTTCTTTGCATTTTTATAACTTCTGAAACACTGAAACGTATTTTACAAAACTTTTTGAAAAATAAACTCGGCCTCTTGTAGTATCAGTCATCTGACGCCCTTGGGCTGGGACGCTGATCATTCTCCGGGATTGCCCCCCCTCCATCTCGGAATCACTCACCAGCATGCTTAGGCTCGTCCTGAGAGCGAAGTCAAGCCTGCCGTAATAACACAGCGAAATCATGCGTTGAGACTTAGAGATAGCTATTACACACATACCTGTATCTGTAAAAAGTAATCATTCATGACTTTCCTTTTTCATCTCAAAGAACACACTTAAACTAAGATTAGTCTTTTTTCCTGCACTTTGTTACCAATCAAACTAACTGTGTATTAACCTTGTTTTAGCATTTAATGTGGGAACACATTATTTTCTTGAGTTTATCTCCATAGATCTATTCCTAGAATTTATCTGGGGTTAATATTCGTAACCATCCGATGACTGGTTACCCTTTAGTGAAACAAGCGCAAAATTCGTTTTTTTGTTTTTTTTTTTTTTCGGAACGAAAATACGATGTGTTAGTTACGTCTCTTTACACCGTTCCGTTTGTTTACATTTACATTAGTGATGAGTTCGCAAGTGCTACAGAAAATGTTCGCTACGTTCAATACGGGGGTACCTTTTTCTACGGACAATCCCGTTCTGGTTCCTTCAGAAGGAAACGAAAATGGCGAACCACCAGTCAGAAATAAAAGTTTGAGTTCACCGTTACTTTCCTGTCCTGAAATCAGAAATTTTGTGTATAATGTCCCTGCAAAGAACGCATTAGATTGGGATCGCAGTCAAAGTCAAGGTCGAGAAGCCCCTACTATTCTGTACATTTCGTACTATCTTAGAAAACTAGAACGCCGACAGAATACGACGACTAGTTCCGTTGGCCCTACTTCTCCCACCGTAAAGAAAAGTCGTCTACTCCATGTTTTTAACACAGCTACTGACCAAATTTTCTTTTTGGTGCACAAATTCTGTTAGTCCCCGACACCCTACAAGATAGGCACAGGGCCCGGGGAAATCAACCCTCCTAGCCGTCAATGGCTCTCTGATACATGCGGCCAGTGATGTGTAAACATCAATATTGACCTTCGGAGAAATTTTAAATGGGTCTTTACCATTGCCGAAGTTGTTACACCTATACTTCGGACTTCTAATGGACATGATTGGTTAGGTCTATTTGAGGTCCAAAGTGCTCTAGGCTGATAAACATCGTAACTAGTCTGAAAAATTAAATTTTTATAAACGGTATTTGATGCTAAAAAGTTGGCACTACAATGGAATTCGATCAAATGCTTGAACTTGATATTACTTGGCCATTTCAAAATAGTTGGGATTATCCACTTCACATGATTCCGAAAAGGGGCGGCACTTGGGATGCATGCGGTGATTACTGTGCTATGAATTCTATGTATCTCCTTCCATATTTATACGACATCACATCACAAATTCAACGAAAGACAATCTTTACTAAAAGTAAACTGAATCCGGGTATTTCACCAGATTCCGGTAGAACCTGTGGACGTACCGAAGATAGCTATAACAACACATTTTGGTCTCTTCGAGGTGTCAAAAACACTTCGGATCGTGCCATGGATGGTGTGTCACAGCAGAAGTTTGAAGGTTCATGGCAACCGATAGGTTTTTTCACCGATAAGTTGACTGCTAAGGAATCGTACTATAGTACTTTCGAAAGTACGCAGTATATTCTGCTGTCCGTCACTTTCCTTATCTGCTGGAAGGTTGAGGATTTCATATTCTCACCAATTACAAACCTCTCCTTGGTGCATTCCAGGTTTAAAAAAATAGACACACACCGCGAGAGATAAGACATTTAGATGTTATCCTCCAATACACTTCTGATATTCACCGCATAAAAGGCAAATCCAACATCACAGTAAACGTCCTCTCTCGTTGCATCAACACTCTTGTGTTGGACCTTGCAGTCGATGCGCAAGCCATGGCCGCAGAACAACTCAATGACACGAATCTACATGGCATGTCAGAAATCAACAAACACACACATGCACTAGTTGTCGAGTTTCCTTGTCCTGATAGGCGTTTTTCAAAGATTCACACTGACATCACAGGAAACCTACCGCCATCTAACGGTTACGCATATCTGCTAATCTGTGTCGATTGGTTCATGTGCTAGCCTACCCTATCACCAACATCACTGCAGAGACAGGATTGATAGCTCGATTCGTTGTCCCATCAGTAATCAAAACCCACAGGGGGGGGGGGCGACAATTCGTGTCAAGCTTGTTACAACAATAACAAACCTCCTTGGTAGTAAGAGATTTTGCTCAACTACCCAAAGCAAACAGCTTGGTCGAACGCTTCCACTGCTCCCAAAAAACTTCCCTGAGAATTAGACCACATTCATATGGAAGACCAACTGCTACTGGTTCTCTGTGCAATTCGTACCATTGTAATTAGATACTTGAAATGTTCATCAGCAAATCTAGTCAATGGAGCCTTCTAGAACAACTGGTTATCAATATACCTGTTGAAGCAACGAACATTCATTCTTTCCCCGACAGACAACTATCACATTAGCAAAGGAAGGTAAACAAAAACACATACATTCATGATGCATTACATACATGTGCTTGGTACAAGACCACACACACACACACACACACACACACTCACACAAGCATCCACTTCAAAGGCCAATCTAAAGTCATACATAGACACCCAAAATACTACACGTTACTCATTAAAAACACAAATCCGAACACATGCATGAACAGATTGAAACCAGCCTTGCTTGATACATCATCAGATAACACAACCACAGAACCATTTACATCAAACAGCAAACACTAAAACATCAAACAAAACAGCCACAACGACCACTCCAGATGCCAATTAAGAACCCGTGATTGTTCATTTTTTTTAAAATATAATCTTGTATATTAATGACGTACATGTCCCATAACTGATATAGACATCACCAGCGATGAATATTCACTGCGAACCTGCGTTCATAGCAGGAATGGCGACCCGCTAAACTCAAAACATTTCCCTTAGTTTTCCAATTGTTTATGTCCATAACGCTTTGTTACCTTTCCTATTTTACAGTCATCTTATTGGTTTCACTACAGGTGAAATTTTAAGCCAGAGAGATAAACAAAAAAAATCGCATAATGGCCTTTTATTTGTGTTTGAAAGATCAAGTGCGCCAGATAAAGATTTATTATTTTGGATGTGTAAGATGTACCAGATGCATACAGAACATGGAGATGTTGTCAAAGAACTTGATAGAAATTCCCATTATCAACGTCAAGTCTGTAGACAGTGAAAGTGAGAACTAAATTAAAAGTGCGTACTGCTACTACTATGGTGAATACAAGTGTCATTATTTACGAAGTTTTGGCAGATACCTCGCAAAGCACAGATATGTGTGCAAGCGTTGCTTTGAAGAAAGTCGTTAGACTAAAGAATAGGGAGGTTATTGCTGCTTCACGTGATCCTTTAGATCTAACTGGATTAATCTTACCATGTCAAGTATATATATATATATATATATATATATATATATATATATATATATATATATATATATATATATATATATATATATTTTACACACATACACCCACACACCCCACATATGTGTGTGTGTGTGTGTGTGTGTGTGTGTGTGTGTGTGTGTGTAAAATGACAGTAGATGAAGAAGAAGAAGAATTTTTATTGAGTGATAGCAGGCTCAGGAAGAAGATTTTATTATCCAGGCGTAAAAGTTGCCTTTAACATTAATTTTAATATCCAGGCGCAAAAGTTGCCTTTAACATTAATTTTAATTCCAGGATTTTCGCCATTCATTCTTCTCTTGGATAATAAAAAAACAACATTCCTTTCAATCAAATCATTTTTAAAAATATTTTTGGGTAAATCTCCAACAGTGTCAGTAGTAATACAGACAGCTGCTATCAAATTCTTAGGGCAAGTTCTGGCCTGTTTTAAATTACCTGACCATACCCCTTTCCCTTCTTCTTGCTTGCATGATTCTCACTCACTCACTCTCTCTCTCTCTCTCTCTCTCTCTGTTTTCTGTTCTATTCTATTTACCTTCAACTTATTTTACTAGATTGTTTTCTAACAAGAGGGTAATTTTCGTTTCACCAGTGTAAGCGAAAGATGTATTGATAAGTTTTTTCCCGATTTAATCCTTGTTTCTATCAATCAGACCTCCATTATCCTCGGCCAAGTGCCTCTTTTGAATGAATCTCTTTTCAGGTTGGGGCAGGTGGATGTGACCGTTTTAATAACTCTGTAGCGATAGTGCTGGGGTGGGTCATTACGTTCCGTCTATTCGCAATCATCTTAAAAAATGACGTAACTCTATCTTAATATAATCAAAAGCGACAAATCGGCCTCCGATCCACATTTTTTTTAAAATTCAGAATGGAAGTAAGTTGGGTTTTCTTTCCCGGGCAACGCTGGGGTTCCCAGGTAGTATGTTCTAAATGTTAGAATATAGCTCGGGGAGATTACGGTACGACATACGCACGCAAACATACACACTTGTGTAGAGTTAAACATACTTAAATATCATTGCACTGAATAAACTAATTTTAAAATATTTCTACTGTTTCATCTACGCTATATATATATATATATATATATATATATATATATATATATATATATATATATATATGTGTGTGTGTGTGTGTGTGTGTGTGTGTATAAATCATCATCATCATCATCATCATCATCACCATCATCATCATCATCAGTCTCTTAGCGTCCGTCGTTGGACATAGACCTTCCCCAGGATTTGCCACACTTCCCTATCATGGGCGTCACGGAGCCAGTACTTCCTGAACTCGTCTCTCCATCTAACACTCGGCCTCGGTTGCACATGTGGTCTCGGGGGATCCATGTTGTGGGTCGCAATGCGATGTCCATCGATTGTCTGCCATTCTTGCAACATGGCCAGCCCACCGCCATTTGAGATTTTTAATGGATTCTATGATGTCCCTAAATCTTGTCTTTTCTCGGATGTACTGTGCTGTCTTGTGGTCTCTCCAGCATTATTCTTTCATGTGCACGTTGCATGGTTCTCAATTTACGGGTCTGTCTCTTGGTTAGGTTCCATGTTTCGGCTCCATAAGTGACTATTGGGAGGATGCATTGGTTATACACCCTTCTCTTTAGGATTAATGGGATCTTGCCATCCTAGTGTGATTTTTCGCTTGTTTTCCTCTTCTTTTGAGGGTCTCATGGAAATTCGTTGTCCTACGTAGATGTAGTGGTCTACTTCTTCCAGTTGTGTGTCCTGGATTTTGATCTTAGTGTTTTTATCCCCGATGTGGTTGTTGCACATGAAATGAATGAGAACATAATTGTTTCAGTAATGATAGAAAAATTAGAACCCCTATTATTTTACGTCATATAATCATAAATAATTGAAGTGCAGAGTAGACTTGCAACAATATTCTGGATAAACGTTCAGTTTATCGAAAAGGAATTTAAGTAGTCATAACTGAGTTGAAAAAGTAGTTTGGAATTGAAAGAAATTTGTCCAATATGCCCACAAAGGAAATTAATCAATGTAAGACAGCAGAAAAAGATCAGTCTATATTGGTAAGTGTTGGTGTAAAAAGAATTCTTCGAGACCCCAATTATTTCAACAGATTCAACCCAAGAATTTATTAAAAATCTGGTGTGTGTGTGTGTGTGTGTGTGCGCGCGCGCGCGCGCTCGGGCGTGCTTTAAGATGTTAAGAAGTACACCACTGATCAGGAACAGAGTCATTTTTTCATCTATGATTTTCTCAAAAACTATTTGAGTTGGATACATAAGATCAAACTATAAGTGTATTTTGAATCAGCACTACCCAAGAAGGTTATTTTCATCGTATAAAGAGGTGGATGGCAATTCTTTTTGAGCAGTAATTCTTAGCTCCTTAGTCATAGCTTTTAAATAGCCGAAAATAGCGTTGAAAGACCAAGTACTAACTCCAGCTTTTTTTTCCCTATAAATTTCATATGCTCTCAAACTTCATAGTAACTTGGCAATACCATGGTAACTTCATTTGTATGTGCTTTCAAACTTATGGTAATTCTTTGGAGGTAGCCTAATTTACAATGAAGTTATAATGGATGCTAAACTGGACCTTCGCGTGAGGCATATCCGAAATCGGTAACTCACAATATGCCTTCAGTACACATCTAAGGTTGAATTTCACAAAAACAAGTTCGTAGATTTATATGGGGTCTGTTTTTACGCTCCCAGAAAGCATGCTTTTTCTTAGTTTTCTTTTTTCATCTAAAATTTCTTCAAAAACTATGATAGAGATATGAAATGGAACTATATCTGAGGATTTTTTTCATCATTTTTTTAACGTACTCACATGAGTAGGGTCAATGCTTGGAAAATAATTTGTCGCTTCAAAATCATGGCGATACCTAGCGGTTAAAATCTTGGTAAATAGACATCCAAAATCAGCAGATCACAATTTTCCAACAGCACACATTTTAAAGTTGGATTTCACAAAAAAAGGTCGGTGGTTTCCATGGAGTCTGTGATTGCACTGTCAGAAAACCAGAGCATACGTACTTTTTTTCTAATTTCCTTTTTGGCCTGTAATTTACAGTCTCGAAATCATGAATGTCCAGTAGCCGTGTAGGTGAAGTCCCGAAGAAGAGAATTGGCAGACCGAGTTCAAACTCAGACAGAGACAGTTTTTTTTTCCTCTCGATGCTAATATAATTTTTGGTGTGTCTATGTCATATAAAGTATTAAATTTTTTTTTCTTTAAATTTCATGTATTTTCAACTTATTAGATATTCAATCCTTCTGGAAATTTGGCAGGTTTGAGAAATCTGCATGAGATTTAGAATTATCAATTATGTAGGGTTTTTTTTTTTATAGAGAAGAATGTGTTAAGGAGAGAGTTATTAGTTTATTTATACATTAGAATGCATCGGAATGTTATTCCTATACATGCAATAGAATGTTATTCCTATACATTAGAATTTAATACCAATCGAATGGAACCTGATTAGTGATGCCTTCGATAATGAGCGGTATAACTTGACCTAGCTAGATTATCCAGACGTCGGTTGGTTCAGTTTTAGGCGCAAGGAGTTAAAAGGGTCGAAATGAGATAAATGAGAGGCAGTGTTCAGAAAACTTTTACGGATTCTTACATAGTCCAAGTGCTAGAATGGAAAACATGTAGGTCCTGATAAAATGGTAAACTTCAAGTTGACCGGGAAGCCGGTGAAATATGGCCGGAAAAGGAAAGGTAATCAGCTTGGAAAGCTGGGGCCAGTGAGGTTCAAATCTTTAATGGCCAAAGGCCAAAGGAAGTGACATATTACATACGAAGCTAGATTTAAGTATTCATTTTCACATTTAATTTTAACTAAAAATAAATTAGTCGCTATATTTCCATTCGTTTTAAGTGATCATAGATCTGAATTTCTCTTTCTCTCGGTGCTTTTACCAGTTTACACACAGGCCCATCACTGGTCTTGCCCTGGAATCTATGCTTGCCCAACCGATGAGTAATCACAGAGAAAAAACAATATATATAAAGTATATCCGAAATCAGTAGATCACAATTTAACTGAAATTCAAACTTAATATGTATTAAGATAGAATTTTATAAAAAGGAAACGTTGATTTTGGTGGGGGTCTACATCCACATAACAAAAAATAATTTTAACGCTTAAGAAATCAGTGAGAACAACAATACACCAGTTTTTAGAAATGTAGTAAATACAACTGGCGGACCTGAAAATTACAAAAAAACCCTTGAAAACATTTTTTCAAACCTCAAAATAAGTTAGGGCCCATTTACCATAGTATTTACACTTTGCAAAATCAATTATTTAACCATGCTATAGCCCTGAAAATTCAAAAATCCTCTTTAAATTTCTCTTTTTGCATATTAGACATGGTTTGAATATTTTGCAAATGTTATAGTTACAGGAAACCCTTCAAAACATTGGTTTCAAGCTACAAATATTCTAGTCATCCCGATTTGCTTAGTTTTGATTCATTGCAAAATCCATTAAATTACAATGTTATAGCCTTGAAAATCACCACACCCCTTAAAAACATTGGTTTAAAATTCCATTATACTGCTATGCTATAGCCCTAGAAAAAATTAAACATAGGTCTAGAAGCAAATAATGCTCCGATTAGACCTATTTGTTTCAGCTTTCAAACTTTGCAAAATTACAGAAGCCCTTGAAAACATTGGTATCGAAGATAAAAATGCTCTTGTTTAATCCTTGGATTAGGCATTTTGCAAAATCGATTAAATTGCCATGCTATAGCCATGAAAAATCTAAAAACCTTTGAAAAAAAAAACAGTTTCAAAGGTAAAATTCCTTGAAACATGTGTCAAAGGTAAAATATTCAAATTGAGTCTATAAGGCTCAGTATTCAAACTTTACAAATACTATAACCCTTAAAATTACGGAAAACCCTTGAAAACATTAATTTCAAATGCTCTGTTTAATCTCATTTGCTGGTTTTGACACTGTGATATAGCAGATATGTAAGATAGTACAACGAAGATTACTATTCAAAATTCTCTCTCTTGCTCTTGTCTCAAGCCAGATCGGAAACGATACATTTGTCCATGCGTAGAAATAAAGACTGCTCATGCACTGAGATAAGAGATAATCAGTTGTTTCTTTGTGTCTATCGTCTTTGTGTTCTTTCTTGTATCTCCCCTTTTCCATGTGTATCTCTTCACAAGCTGAGGGAGACACTACATTCCGACGACAAGCGAAGAGATTTCCTTAACGAACTACACTCAACAGCAAAATAGCAAACAGACTACTATCATTTAACCGTTTGCAGTCTACACCAATGTCTCATTTTTGACAGCTTCACAGATGAAGGAAAGGGGATCTGTGAAGTATACGCTATGGTATGGTTGTTTCAGAAGTACCAACCGAGCTAAACTCTCACTAACACAACACTTCATGTCGAAATTACACAAATTTGGCAAGCAACACAAGACCCAGTAGAAACTCCAGACGCCTATCACACAAGACTGCGATCACTGGGAATTCCTCAATGTCAATTGTGAAATCCTGGCTCAAATAATTTAGGGCTGCTCGTCCACGAGGGGCAGGCGTAAAGACAATTCCCCCCAAAAGCAAGTGCTTGACAGTGAAGGCACTTGAACTGGCAGACACAAGGGCTACAGCTATTGAAAGCAGCGCCATTAAAGCTGTATCCAGCAGAGCCAACTAAAATCACAACCAAACAAAAATCGATTATATATATATACATTTGATGCATGTTTCTGTAACCTGGGCTGGTCCTGTAGATTATCATAGTCCTGCCCAAACAAATTCACACTGGCTCTGTTGTCGACCAGAAACGTTACTGGGGTCTTTGAAATGTGAACTTGAAATGTGTACTTGCCAGACACTGACCGTGAAGAAAAAATTGTTTTACTTGTCTGACTAACCGACACTAGTGAAATGATTCCTCTTGTGGTAGTTTTGGCATTCCTTCCCCTTTGCTGGACAGGAGGCATAGGATAGTGAAGGAAATGGCTAACTCACCATTCTCCCAGAGCCTGTTTGAATAGCAGGGTCACAGTAGCGTGAAGCGGTGAGGTGGCTGGTAGATGGTAACTGTAGCTGTCTCTGGTATCACAATGAGCTTGGGAAAAGGTAGACATTAAAGAAAGAGTCATGCCCCGTTGTGATGTTTTCCGTCAGAGAAAAAGAACCAACGTGACTGTCATTGGGAAAAGGCCGGGGCCTCAGCTATGCGAGCAAGGCACTCACATAAGTTGAGCAACAGTACTCCCAAATGGAGAGCGAAATGTTGGCCGTGGTGTAAATCACCATCATGGTGGACTACAAATCGCTCACCACAGGAAACTCCACCTCTAGCCATATGAATATGACCTTATATACTGTTCTGGAAGGGACGATTTAAATCCAATAGACTATCTCGGCACCCTTAAAAACTACCTGCCAGGGATGATACAGGGGATGCATACATTTGATTTGTACTGCAGAATATAATCCCCAGGACTCTCACTCTGGGGGGAGTCAGAACTGTGCACAGTAAGACCAACAAGGATGGATAGAGTCCTGCAAATGGGAAAACATGGATATTACCAATTTTGCAGCGCTCAAAGATGACCTATTGGTCTCAGTTGGTGTAGTCCTTCGTGACCATCGCCTGGTAGTTCCATTATCAGTACAAAAAAAAGTAGTGGACATAGCCTACCACACACATGGGAATTGTCAAAACGTAGCGGCTAATCAGTGAGAAGGTTTGGTTTCTAGGCATCAACGGAATGGTGGAAAATATTTCTGGGCTTTTATTCCATGCCAAGCCTCAAACCCTACTCCACTTCCCTGTGGTCCAAATTGCCCTGGATTGCCACTCAGTCCAGGCTTCATCACACACTGGTCAGAAGCCGAACGCTTTGTGAGAACCAACAAGTTCATCCACAGCTGAACTGGAAAACTCAGCTACCCCACTTTCTCTATCAACCCCCATGGCACAAAAAATTATCACCCTTTGAGGCCTTCATCAGGAGGGAAGATGAACATTCGTCTAGCAGGCATTCCTCGTCCTTAATTCTCTCCACCCATTTATTACCGTGTAAAACTGAATGAAGAAAAGAGAAGATGAAAACCTATGCAAACCAGGGGCGTCATACCCAAATATCACCACTTGGCCCAGGTGACAAGCATGCTTGTCAAACAGCACAGACAACCTTATATGATTATCCAGAAAAGGGGCAGTATGATGATTGCAGAATATGGAGACCATCAAATAACACAAAACTCCACATTCTTCAAGCGGGTGCAGGCAGACGCCGTACTGCAAGAGGGAGAAATAGAATACTGCTCAGGCAAATCAGTGACAAATTCAGAGCCAGACCACAACAACATACACCAGCTACAGCCACACCGACAAACCTCCTGCAAATGCAACCCAGTTGAATTCAGGACTATATCCTTGTCAAAAAGAAAATTTACGCACACATTCTCAAGCCCTTCTAATCCATACTGACTTAGACTAATTAGAAAAAGCAAAATTCAGTTAAACATGACTGATAAAGCATTGCGAGCCTTTTTCTTACTAAGGAGAGGCGTAAGGGAAAAAGATGATAATAATAATAAAAATAATTAAAATCTGTCTAAAGATCAACTAGTCCAGAAAAGCAATGGACATAATCTAAAAATGAGGTGTAGCAGTTGAAACACCCCTTAGATTCTTTATGGTGGTGCTTAGAGATTTAGTTTGTCAGAAGCCCTAACGGTCCTGGGAGTTTTTCTGAAAACCATTTAATTAGGAGGTGCATAAAAAGGAGAAGTTTGTTCTAGCCTTCTGATATTATATTCAGGGCCAATCTAGGTTGATCAGCTTCAAGGGTTTTTCCATAGGTGGAAAAGACCTGGTGATACATTTGATAATGCCGCCATCGGTGAGCTGACATCTATTGGACAGAGGACCTGTACACTCGCTTACTTGAGCAGGTATCCAGGTTGTGCACAGCGATCGGAGTATTAGGTTATAAACTAAGCGTTCTTGGTGAAGAAAAGTAGTTTCTCTTTGGATTTTCTTGTTGTATTATGCGACCAGAAACATGGTCACTAGGACTTAATGTAAAGATGACAGTGTAAATAACACTTGGAAAGCATCTCCATTGGTGACACACCGGTAGTAATATAGGGAGTAATCAGGTACTAAAAGAGAAATTTGTCCAGTAAATTACCCCAAGGTTCTGAGGAACTATTTAAATTACTCTTGAATTAACAAACCATACTTCGTAACATTGATTTCTCCTCTTATTCGGCCTGCACACCAATTATATATATATATATATATATATATATATATATATATATATATATATATATATATATATATATATATATATATAGTGCGCTCTTTCAAGTTCTGCAGTCCAGCACTAAATCCTTTAGCTGCAGCCTTAATCCTGGATACCACACACTCTGCTGCGTACCCTCCCTGCATTTAACTATGCCTTTCATGAAGTGTCTCAAGGATATTGTTAAGAACAGTTAGGAAAGCTGTTCTGTGTGTGGATACATTAGATTGATTTTCTGCGTATGGATACAGCAGCTGATGTGATGTAGGCAGTGTTACCCTCAAATTATTCTGGCATCTCTTAGTGTTGTTCATCCAGAACTTGGTACAAATGGCACGCATTTCAACTACTTCCTGAATTCGCACATCTCTGGCTCTCAGCTTTGGTTCCACGATACCTTGATACGGTTCATGAATCTTGTTCACTATTTCGCTTCTGGGTGATACAAGGACAATTACTCACATTTAAAGAGTAGTTGGTAATGATACGTAATTTCGTCACGGAAATCCCAATATGGTTTCTCTGATAGCAGACATCCCTTTTTTGATTCCAGTCAATGGTCAGATTAACACTTTGACGAGTTTCTGTCTGAAATGTTTTAGTTTTGCCTATAACTTTCACGTCTATCAATGCATCATATCGAGAATTGTAGTGCTCATACACTCTAGAGAGGGTATCAGCGATGAGTATATCTTTTCCGGGTAAGTACGTGACTTTGCAGGTGTAGGATCATTTCCTGTATTCGCTGTGATAATATGTTCTTCTGGAAAAAGACACTAACAACGTACGTGACCATTTCCAAATTCCAAGTCTTTCCTGCTTTTTTGTAGGTTGCTGGTTGGATGTTATTTTGACTTTACCTCTTTAGTCGGACGTTAGTTGAATGCAAATGAACAAGTATAAAAAAAAGCATAGCATTCTGTGCTGAATTATCAAGCTTGAAGTCGATGCTCTGTCTATCTTCTAACTATGACAGATGGTGTCTAGCCAGACGTTATTGCATTAGTTTCCATCGTGATACCGTCTAGAAATAAATACTGATATGATGGATTCCTAAGTCTTCCTAAGCACCTGTTTTTGACACATTTTGTGGTTGTTTAGAACAGTACAGATTGGCAAAATGGTTTGGCTTATGGCATTTTGTCCCGTAGGTGGGCATTTTTTAGGTGGATGATTCTTACTGCATTTACAGCATGCATTGAAACAGTCATTTCTAGGCTTCTTATTCTGGTGTTCGAAAGGCGTGCTTTTAAATTTTCCAGGTTGATTCATTTTTTCATCTGTCCGTGTTTGTTTTGTCTTCATCGATATTTTTACCTACGAAACTCGATATTTATCAACATCTTTTTAATGATAAATCTGCATCTTGAAGCAGTAGTTACTTGGTATCGTTATTTTGTATTCCACGTACGATCTTGTCATCTTGTAGTTTGTCAAAATCACAGTCTTTAACTTTTAGCCTAAGTTAGTGATAAACGAGTCAAATTTCTCTGTTGTGACTGATTTCTACTGTAATGTGATATTTTGGGGGCAGTCGACACTATTCTTGGAATTTTTTTTTTTTTTACTTATAATTTTGACTTTATCTTTTGGATTTTAAAATTCAAATGCATTAAATGCCTACTGTACCCGTGCAAAAATATGGCACATTGTACCCGTTCGTCTTTCTCCCGCATCAAACGAATGAAATTCATATTGTCGTTCGCAGATTTCGCTCATATTTCCTGCAAGTTCGGGTTCTTTGGTGACTTCAAATCTTCAAATAAAAATGCCACGAAACAAGATAAAAAATAAGCAAAAAAAAAAAAAATAATGAATTACTCATTTTTGTCTTCGAGTCAGTTTTTTACGTGAGTGCAGATTACTTCATCTTGTGTTGCACGTATGAACAATAACGAAGGAATACGGTTGGGACTTAGCAGTTGGCAATTTGCAATAATGAACGCAGATCTGCAGTGAATATTTATGCCCAAAGTCTCGTTTGCAAGTGGAAATGACACAAGGATGACAGATTGTCCCGGACGGTGGGGTGACTATATGACTTTAGACTAAGCTGGTAAGGATCTGTGGTTATCGGCTTGTGGCGCCTCCTTTACTTTTAGTTGAGAATTTAATAAGAAACCCTTCTTTTAGCTATATGTCTAAAACGTCACTTCCTAGGACGACTACCTATAAGAAGCCTTGAACACATGTATTCAATTGCCTATTCGCCCCGGCTTTTTAACCGATTACCTTCTTCCTTTCCTTTTCGCAGTCAGCGTAGTTTCTATTCCTTGACCGTGATTATATATATTGTCTTTTGTCACTCATCTTCCTCGGTTTGCAAGAATTTCATAGCTCCTAAATGCATGCTGACCCCTAGCTCCGAGGTCCGTACATCGAAACTACGCTCTGCTACCATTTCAAATTGTAATTTCTCGTTTGAGGAATCCTAGTATTTATCACCAATGGAAGAGTAAATTTGAATAGCGAGCATAGTGGAAGCATGCCCATGGCCCAGGGATCCGTAGATCGAAATTACATTATGCTAAAGTTTCAAAATTTGGTACGTAGGCGTATCTTCTCAGCAGCCATGAACACCGCACAAGTCCCACTTCCTCTTATCCCAATTCGACTGCTACCTAAAGCAGATACTACTAACCTGGCTCAAAACCGGAAATTGGCTGGTGGCCATGTTCAATTCTTCGTTTACTTTTTCGAGGTGAGAACAGACCCACACGTACAGTTTCAATTTCTTTTGGATCTGTGGCAGAGTAAGAAAGGAAGCGATAATGATGAGAAAAAAAAGTGTAGTTTAGAGAGAAGAAATTAATGAACGCGACAAGAAAATAGGAGGGGGCAATAGATGCTTGAGCACTCCTAGACAAGACCGAAGACAGCTAAATATTTACAGAAAGACGGACACATCTTTGTTCATTTTGAAACAGAAGTTGGATGTACAATGCAGCGAGTCGACTATTGAGCGAAGACTAAAGGAATCTGGACTGGCAAGAAAATTGGCTTTCCAGCAAGCGAATCTGCATTTTGAACTCTTCCGATTTAAGTATAATTGAAAATGTGTGGGGGAGACTCAATATTGCTTTAGGTGAGGAATTGAAAAATAAAAAGATGTCTCGAGACGTTTTAATAGCTTCGATTCAGTGTACGTGTGATAATACAATAACACTGAATGAGTCGATACCGAAAAGGATTGGAGCAGTATTACAAATAATTTGATAAAGTCCCTCCTAGGAGTGCAGAATATTGACTATATCAAATCTTATTGCCAAAGTAAGGGATATTTGCACAACTAATATGGTTTTTAAAAAGATTTGTTTTTAGAACAGTCAATAATTTCAATCAGTATAACCCCTTTTTTCACTAACCATATAATTTATTAATTAAAAAGGCTCTAGTCTGACAACATGCTGATGCGCCTAGTTAGTAGTTCTGAATTTACGAATGAATTTTTTCTTTAAATTCCAACTATTAATAATAATATTAATAATATTGCTGTCTTCTATGATGGATATACTTCCGAATCGAGTTGTATGTTTGAGCAGGTGAGAAGACTCATACCCAGCCGTCTTCAGATTAGACTGCTCCACAACAGCTAGAGACTGGAACTGCCTAGTCAACAGCTAAGATTCCCAGACACCATTGTGGCTATTACATTCAGTCCAGACATGGTCCTGATGTCTGTGGCAACAAAGCAGGTAGTCTATTGGAGCACATTGAGAAGATCGCATGGAGGAGGCCCAAGAAAGGACAAATAGCGAATTACTGGTGGAAAGGGTGGAAGGTCCGCTGCAAGCCTGTTGAAGTGGGCTTGCAGAGACTTCGCAGGTCAATCTCTCCGCCGTATGTATGTGTTGCAATGAAGAAGACCCACCAGAATGCTACTGAGAGAGCTTCCCATTGGCGCTTGTTAAAAAAGGGTGACAAGTGGCGTAGTACTCTACCTGGACACAAGACGAGGCTTGATCATCCACCCTTTAGGTGTCCCAGGTGAGGATGTCAGATGTTAAAACCCGTGGTTCATCATCGACGATGTGTCCAGGAATCGTAGTAATAACCGTTATTACTACGATTCTTTACATTTCGTTTCCTTTCCTTCGAAACTAAGTAATTAGTTTAATGATAAAAGTAATAACGAGGTAAGGGTAAGTTAATGAGCCAGATATATTTAGGCCTAATTGATTTAATCCTGCATCGTTTCAAGGTGTGTGTGTGTGTGTGTGTGTGTGTGTTTAAAGACAAAATATCCAGCTCTTAAAAAAGGAAAACAAATAATATTTTCAGATGAAAAAAATCTCCATTCTTCTGATGAATGGGATAAACACTCCTTGCAATGGAAGGGATTCTTATATACATAATTCTTGAATGTTCTTTCTCATCGCATAACTTTTTTGTCAAGGGTTCGCTGGCGGAGGTAGTGGAAGTGGCTTGGTATGGATGGCATAAAAAGTAGCATCGCTCTTATATTTCAGTTTGTTTGGAATGAATTGAACAATAAAGTGAAATGTTCAAGTATTGCATACGATTTAATTAAAAACAGAATCTAATTTACTTAAGATTTGTATTAACATTTCTATCGATTTTTGATATTTATTAACATTTCTATCGATTATTGATATTCAATCGATTTTCCTTTTACTTGAAAGCGAAACATGAATTTCAAGAAATTTTACTTAAATATATGTAATTAAACTTTCTATCTTGATTAAATGAACATTTTTACTAATATCCATTCGACTATTACTAATATTCATTCGACTTTAAAATCATTATTTCTATTTCGCCGTCACAGATTATCATCACGCACCACTGTGCGTGGGATAAGATATTTCACAGTTTGAATTGATAAAATATACAATTAAGAAGATACATCACATAGTTAAGAAACTCCGTGAAAAGGAGACACCTTTTTGATTGTTGGAGAGAAAATTAATTCTTTACATTGGCCATCGGTGTGAATTTCGATGAATTCTTCGAAACAATTACAGGTGGCAGCCAGTAAGTTATCGTGGTATAACGGCTGACTTACAAACACCCCCTGAAGGCAAAACTACAAGGCAAAAAGCAGCTTTTTTTTTAATAATAGCCTAGAGCTGATTATCTCGAAGTTTATCGTCCAGAGCGCCCTTTATCTGTATGATATTTGGGACAGCCTACGTTCTTTGTTCATGCATCATTGTAGGGTGCATTTGGACCTCCGTGCCAAAAATGGTGGAGATTCATTGAGAAATGGCGACGTTCTTTCAAGACAAACAAACAAATTTTCTTGCTTATTATATAGATGTGTTAACATGTATTTTACATTAAAACAGAAAAAATTGCTGTTTCTGCAATTTCCAGTGTCTTAATGATGTAAAATTTAGGAAGTGAAATGATAAACTGGGTATTTTAAAAATATATTTTACTGAAATAAATTAAATCGATCAAATTTCATCAGTACAATCTTTAAAGTAGAATACAAATCAGAACATGCGTGTGCGTGCACATGAGTGACCATAATATTTTCTACGCTGGAATTTCTCAGAACAACTACAAGAACTCTCATCTGAAATGCATAAACCATAAATATATAAAGTATAATGGGTATAGGAGTCTACGCAGTAACAATTAACTTGTTCTCCATCGTGACTGTCAACGTAGGCCAAGAGTTGTCCGAGTAAGAGCCTGTCTCTAATCCTCATCGTCAGAATCACAAAGCTATCATTCGGTGTACTTTCAAGGTGTGCCCATTGCCTGCTTGAAGCACATGCAATCCATTTTCCTCTTCTTTTGCTTGTAGCGAACCGTTCCCAACAAATGATGCAAAATGAATCGTCACCGCCATTTCAGCTGGATTCCAGTCTTCCTTTTTTTTCTACTACGGCCCTCTGATGGGTTTTTACCTTTCTTTTGAAGTTGACGTTTCGCCTAGACGACCCCGTTCCAGAACAATGCATCTTCTTCATTTTTCTTGTTCATATAAATCGTTCACACGACGGCAAATCTGGATTCAAAGTAATGGCAATTGTACGGGTAAAAACATAGCCCATCTTGTAGACCACCATTAACCAGAAAAACGTGTAGTCTGATCAGGACGGGTTGGACTGTACGTTGTGGATTCACTGGATCTGCTCACTGTGGTATCTGCATGGTCTGGCGAAAGTGGCCCTGTAGGCCTTGATTGCCTAGGTCTACAAGCTGTGGTTATGTCATCACAACTGGTTACTGCAAAAGCTGGACTCGAAGAACTGGTTTCAGGGGCAAATATAGAAGATCAACATGGGGGGGGGGGTATATGAAACGCCCCGTCGCTGAATGGCAATACGCACCAGTTGTGTTACTGCCATGATCAGCGCTTGTTGCGGCTCCAGCTTGTCTCTACCCTTTAACAGAGATCACTTTGAACGGTGTTTGAACGGTTGAATATCCTGTCTCATCCATGTTATATATTTTGTCTGCAGTCAAACCATGCTCTTCAATCAGGTGGTAGTATTTGTCAAAAAATTCTCCCACATTCTGTCAATTGAATTCCTTCATTCTTCCAACGGAAGTCGCTTCAGGAGAGCGTATTGAGTGATGCCAAAGGACATTTCATTAAGCTGTTTTATATATTGAATAAGTCAGTGCATCTTCAACGTGCACAGACCTCCCCGCACTTCGGTCTTGTTTATGGCATACTTATTCAAACCAAGTCGATGGCAGCGAATTGTTGGTTTTGGTAAACTAAAATCTCTTTAATCAGGATTGGATCTCATTTCACTGTAAATGTCAGCTAAACACAAGTTACCTAGTGCCTATGAAGAAGGTGAAGATTTCTTTCGGGAAGGACAGAGAGAAATTGATTATTTTTTGTTTCATTTTATAAGCAGAATTGCTATTCATGCAAGCAGTCACAAATATTGAAAACAATAAGATTTATTATTATAATCATCATTGTTGATGATAATAATAATAACAATAATAATAATGATTATAATAATCAACACATGGGCAGTATCGGTAGAAAGATACACGGGGCCATTCCTAGGATGGACAAAAGAAGAACTGATGATGAACAGAGATGACACAAATAGACTGTACGTAGAGAGGAAAGAAGGTGGTAGAGGAATCATCAGCACAGAAGACTGCATTCAAAAGGACGAATCAGGATTAGAAAAGTATGTGCAAGTAAATAGTGAAGACATTATAAAATGTGCCCAACAACGAGCAACAAAAAAAAAGTACCTTATGAAGGACAAATAATAGACGTTGCTGAGTAAATATGAAAGAGAGTGAAAAACTAAGGAAATACCAGGACCTAGCAAGGGAACTAAAGAAGGTGTAAAACATGAAAGTCAAGGTAGTATTAGTAATGGTAGATGCATTCAGGACCCAATCAAGGAAAGAAAAATGGGAACAGAAGAGAAAAATTATACGGAAAATTCAAAAGACGGATACAAAATGTCGCAGATGAGAGATCATGGACATGGCTAAGCAAAGGAGAAAGGTGATGATCGACACAACCCAAACAACAGCGAATGTCGCCTATGTCGAGAATAGGATGACACCGTAAACTACATAACCAATGAATGTAGTCTACTTGCCCATACTCATTGTGTATGCTCTTACCAAGTGAAATTTCTCTCCATTGGGGGTAAATAGTTATAAGACAAGAAATCATTCTTTCGGTTTTTCCTTTTTTTTTCTTCAATACATTAAAAAAAAAACTCCAAAAAACATGGATATATTCATCCCTAAATTTCAAAACTATCACCCTATTTTTATTACTGTCCATTGCACTACGTTGTCTCACTAAATCAAAAAAGTTTTCAGTCAATAGTACAGGGTATAATCTTATACTGACACATGTTCTGCATATCTCAAAAGATACGAAGAAAGCACCAATTGGGTACAAGTTCACGATTGAATTATTAGGTTCTGTACAGATTTTCTGTTAATATTACAAGGATGGGATATTCACCTCTTATAAAATACTAAACTTGACAACTTGAATCCATGTCCACAAATTTAAAAGTGATTACGTGACAAACTGTATTCTTATCGCCCACCAAAAATCACCATTCCCCAGTTGAAACATAACGGAGGAATGCATTTCTTAGCAGTTTTCCACACAGAGATAAACATTGTGAACAGGAAACAATAATCAGTTTTGAATTTAATGTTAGTTTTGGGAAATTATGGAGCAATACGTGTCTTTGTATCTTTTGAGGTACCACGCTCAAACGAACCTCGATGTAACGAAATTCGGCTTTAACGAACCATAACTAACTTTCTTCTCATTAAGCGAAGGATGTTTGATAAATGCAGCGAACACGTGGATTATGCCAGTTTCATGATCCAGCCTTTTGTGAACTTTAGATCAAGACCAAAGTATCTTTTCGCAGAACACGCTTTGGTTCATCATCATTATCATCAGTCTTTTAACGTCCGTCGTTGGACATAGACCTTCCGCAGGATTCGCCACAATTCTCTATCATGGGTGTCGCATAGCCAGTATTTCTTGAACATGTCCAGTTCATCTCTCCATCTTTTGTTCTGTCGGCCTCGATTTCTAATGTGATCTCTGGGGATCCATGTTGTGATGATCTTTCGGAAAATGGACTAGAAATATAGAGGAATCAAAATAGAGGGAAAATACTTCAGCTACCTTACATTTGCAGACGACATCGTCCTTTTCGCAGAGAACCTGCACGACCTCCAACTAATGCTAGATGATCTAAACAAAGAAAGCAAAAAAGTCGGCCTACACATGAACGTCAGTAAAATGAAAATCATGTGCAATAATCATGTTGAGAATAAGAACGTAACTGTCAAGATAGAAGATGCAAAACTAGGCAAGGTAGACCACTACATCTACCTATGACAACGAATCTCAATGAGACCCTCAAAAGAGGAGGAAATAAAGCAAAGAATCACTTTGGGGTGGCAAACCTTCGGCAGAGCAAGCTCAACTTTTAAGAACCAGATGATCCCAATAATCCTAAAAAGAAGAGTATACAACCAGTGCATTCTCCCGATAGTCACTTATGGAGCTAAAACATGGAGACAACCAAGAGACAGACCTGCAAGCAGATAAGTATGGTACGAGCGCTTGAGCGATTAATGCATGCCCACACCTTTTTCTTGCCTATCCTTCGGGATCAAAGTGTAGTATCTGTTCCACGGCAGAGCCCGAGGCGCAGTTACTGACACTTACCCGTCGAATGGGCCGGATATTGGCGTGTGGTTTGGAAAGGTTGCTCCTATTTCTTCCCACGTTAAGCCCGACCTTGTGTCAAATTCTGCTGTGGTGGGACAGTGATTAAATAGCATGCACGACTGCCCTTTTTCTGGCCTTTTCTGGTGGACTTTTTCGATAGGCGGCCGAAAATTTCCGTCCCTGACACCTGACTCTCCCTGCCAGTGAACCAAGGAAAAACAAATATCCCCCTGACTAGTTGGGTGAATGTAGCCCCAAGACCATAACCCCAAAACACTGGCAAATACCACCCCAGCATCCCATTGACGGGCCACCACTGATTTCTGGCACAAGACAGGCTGATGGGCCTCCCAGAAATCAATGGTCGTTCCTCCCCCCCCCCACACACACTGGATTTCTCCCAACCCCATCCTTCATTTGCATCATTCTCATGTGTAAATATTTCACAGTTATTTATTGAATGGAGAAAACACAGACCCACTGAGTGAAAGAAGCATGGAAGTTGACGAATGAACAGACTAGCTAAGAATGAAACTATCGAGCAAATGGTTATTGATGGGAACTAGCGAAGACCCCACCTTTGACTTCATGTCACATTCAGATTGTGCATTTCTCTTGCATCTTGCATTTTGTATATATGCTTTGAATCGATGTATTCCTTTTCCGATTTCATTGAAAAATAATTTGTACATTTGTGAGTTTTGTATCTTCTGGATAAATAAACTGGCCTTTTCTTCAGGATTAAAGTGTAGTATCTGTTCCACAGCATAGACCGAGGAGTCGGTATTGACACTTGCCTGTCGAATGGACCGGAGAGGGTTAGTGTCAAAGACCGAATGCACCGGTGCAAGCGTTAGCCAATGAGGTTTCACTGAGGCTGCGTTTGTTAAGCGCCTTGGGGAGGCTCTCCCATTATTACTCGGCCCAGCTGCGGGGACTCAGTTTCCTCAGGGCAGCACTGCTCCATAGCACTTGAAGGAGCAGGTCCCCTGTTGGATGCTTTCGCGGGTGACGTTGTCTAGCCATTACGATGAGTTTTTCAACGGTAACTGCGTCGGCTGGAGCCATTTTGGGGAGGGTTGCTCCTATTTCTTCCCACGTTAAGCCCGACCTGGCGTCACATATTGCTGTTGTGCGACACTAATTAAATGGCGCCCCCGCCTTTTTCTGGCCTTTTCTTCGGGATCAAAGTGTAGTATCTGTTCTACGGCATAGACCGAGGAGTCAGTACTGACACTTGCCCGTCGATGGGCCGGAGATTGTGTGTGGGTTGGCATCAAAGACCGAGTGCGCCGGTGCAACCGTTAGCCAATGAGGACTCGTCGCTGGCCTCTCCTATCATTACTCGGCCCAGCTGCGGGGGATCAGTTTCCCTGGAGCAGCACTGCTCCATTGCACTTAAAGGAGCAGGTCCCCTGGTGGACGCTTTCGTGACGGAGGTCGCTTGGCAATTGAAGTCGCGTCGGCTGGAGCCATTTTTGGAATGGTTGCTCCTATTTCTTCCCACGTTAAGCCCGACCTTGTGTCAAATTCTGCTGTGGTGGGACAGTAGATAAATAGATTCCCCGGGGCTGAACTGCTCCATTGCACTTAAAGGAGCAGGTCCCTTGGTGGACACAATCGTGGTGGGGGTTACTTTAGTTGCAAAGCAAACCACAGCAGCGCCGGCTGGAGCCATTTTTGGAAGGGTTGATCCTATTTTCCCCACGTTAAGCCCGACCTTGTGTCAAATATTGCTGTGGTGGGACAGTAATTAAATACACGGCAGGCTGTAAAGAGTTTGGGTGAGCTGGTATTACCTTGTCTTTTGGAGCTGAAACGGTTCGGAGTCCTTATGTAGCCTAATGAATGAGTTGCTGTGGTTGTATAACGCTGATCAAATACCGTAGCTGATGATGGCTCGGTATTGCTAAGTGCAAGAGACCTAGTATTCGTCGTGTGGCCTCAAAAATGTAGAGCATATCGGGAGTTAGTGGAGGGAGTCGCTTCTCGCCTGCTTGCCGATAGGCACGGCCCGTCGGCTGGGGAACTCCGATCTATATTGTCCTCGGTTTCCAGCGAATTCTCCCTAACCTGGTGGTTGGCTCGGAATGCACTGCTTCTCAACTACGTGCTTTTCAAAATGGGCAAAGTGGACCTACCCGACTGTATTCGGTGCAACACAGGGATGGAAGAAACGACCGAGTACGCTTTTGTCCATTGTATAAAGGTCCACCCACTCTGGAAGCACATCAGCCCAGTATAACTTTCCTGTCCCTGGACGCCGGTTGACAATTTTATCACGTACTATCTGATCATCTGTCAATTTCAACATGGTTCTCTTATGGTCTCCGACAAAAGTTATAGTCTTTGCACGCTGCTAGCCGTAACAAAAAGAGTGATGTGGTAAACACGACTGAAAGAAGTTCACGAAGGTGAGTCTTTTTCCCCACAAGCAGCTGATCTTATGCTTCAAACATCAGCTTCAAGTTGAGATTAAGCGCGAAAGAAAAAGATTAGACCCTTTCAGCTTCAGCGAAAGATAGGTGAAAGCTGTAAGCCTGGAACGCGTGAAAACGTCAAGACTTGACTGGTATTCCTAGTGGCTTCGCGTCGGAAGGAGGAGAAAGTTCTGTTCAGGACACCCAATCCTCCCCGCCAGTGAAGTGAAGAAAAGAGAGTGAGGCTGTTGTACCTCCCAGAAGTAAATGGTCGCCTCTCCTCCGGTTTTCTCCCAATCCCTTTCCTAATCTTCATCTCTATCATTCTCATCTGTAAATACCTCACCATTATTTATCAGGTTGAGAAAACTTGGGCCCTAGAGTGAATGGAGTAGGGAAATTAACGTGATAAAATTGTCAAGCGAAAGATTAATGATTGAGACTTGAATATCCTCACCACTAAGCTTGTGTCACACCCAGATTGTGCATTCGTCCTGCATTTTACATTTTGTATGTTTCCTTTGAACTGATATGTATTTATACTTTTCTTTGTATATATCTTCTTATTCATTGTGAATACATCTGTAATGCCGTCCCAGCAATACTGATTGCAGGGGCTGGAGCAATTTTTGCAGATCTTCTGTAAATGGAACCCCACATTAAAGACGACTTTTTGTCACGTTTTGCTCTCGTCGGGAAGCGGGTGAATACTAAGATCAAAGTGTAGTATCTGTTCTTAATAAGATAACAAAATATAGCTTTACCTTTCTGTTTTCAATTTTGAATGTTGTCATGATTATATTTCAATTGTTTTCTTCGAGAAATTTCATCTAATTTGAATACTTTTTTAATTGACAAAAACAAAGTTGGTATGAATCTTATTTCATAGTCTTAAATTTCAAAGTTTACCACACTCATGTGGAAAAAGTCGAGTACCCACTACATCATTTCTACTTAACATAGTCTTCATTACACCTTTTGACTCATTCTAATTGATTATCAAATTTTGTATTAGAATTGATTATTGTTTTTTTTTTATTAATTATTATTTCGTACGTAAATTATTGTTTCGATAGTTTTTATGAAATTCATGAAAACCAAGTCAATTGAAAAGAAATTGAATTGAATTAAATTTCATGGAGAAAACAATTAAAATACAACTATAATAATGTTTAAAGTTGAAAACAGGACGTTAATGTTACGTTTCGTTGACCTGATAAGAACAGATACTATATCGGACAAAAGGCTGTAAAAGACTGGTTTACGAAACTAGGATATAATAAGACTTTCAAAAAACTTACCATCATGGTCAATAATCGAATAACCTTAGCGTCAAATTTAGAAGTCATGTAAAAAAATTCATCTGATGAAAAAATATGGTCAGAATAAATTCTATGACATCGCTGGCGTTTCCCTATGAAAAAGATCTAAAATAGATTTTTTTTAGTCGTGATGTCTATGTCTGTAGACAAACACTACGGCCAAGAACACACAAACACACGCACGTATGAAAATGAAAAAAAGGATAGAACCATCTTTGATGGCTACAGTTGTTCAGCAATTGCAATCGTTTTAAAGGAGTGTGTGGTAGATGCTAAGATATAGAGATGAATGAAATTAGAAATAATACTTATCCTTTCTAGTTGCCTTTGATTTTAAAAATTCTGTTTCATTAACTCTAAAGACATAGAGCAGCGAACTGCAGCATGTATTTTTTCGATAAATAAATAATAAATTGAGCGGACCACGGCGGGACCCAAGAAAGTTTCTAGTGAGCGCAAAATTCAGAAACTGTCTCTGAAAATGGCTGAAATCAACCCAAGATGTTTATCTCCGGCCAACTTAAACGCTAAAAATGTTTTATACGGCCATTCAAAGTCCATTTATCAAATAAAATAACTAAGACTCCGAAACAAATTATCAATGAGAATAAGACGTTTACTTCTATTAAAGTTACCGATCATTTTCAAATTTGGCCTGATTTTTGGCTATCGTAGCTAAGCTAGATTTAGCCAGAAAATTATCATTTGAACAACACTGGGTTGTCTACAACAGAACATGAGACTTTTCGATCGGTTTTATACAAGAACTTTGTCATGTTGTATAGCTCCAGTTGAAGATCAAAAAACGATGTTGACAGCTTGTTTGTTTCATAACGGGAGAGGAAACGACTTAGAGGTTTACTCGTCAACAGATTTAACTAATAACATTTGTTTTGTTTGTTTGTTTGTTTGTTTGTTGGTAAAAAATATTAAACAAAGTACAGAGAACTTGAATGATTCAATCGCGAAAATGTTTTTTGCAGTTATGAGAAAAAAATTATACAGCGGTAATTACAAACAAATTTTTGGCAAACGTTGAAACCGTGAAATTTCGCTGATTCGTTCCGGTGTCAAAGGAGCCTTCATATTGAATTTTTTTTTTACAAAACATAATAATAAGTGAACCATAGCAATATAGATTGTAAGATTATAATATATCTCTTTAGTTGCCTGAATACCAAACCTCTGTTTTATTTCATTTCCAGGTGAGACCGCATACACTCAGTATTTGGTGTATGTAACTCCCTAGCGCCCTGTTTTTGGAGCACATGAAAAATTGAAACTTTTTCAACTGCTAAAATGAAGTCCCCAGACCAACTAAAATTGCTGCAAATTTAGATGAGTATTATTGAATTTTCTGAATTTATTTATTCATTTCCTCATTGTTTTGTGATATTCTTCAATGCCTGCCAACTCATCCAACTCTGTATTACCTGATTGTAATGTCCTTTGCCTCGAACCGTTGGTCAAAATAGCAAAAAAAAAAAATCTCTGAATGTGCACCAATTCCGTATATTCCATTGAACCCCTAAATACCCCCCCCCCGAAATTAACCAAAAATTGAAATAAAAAAAACAACCCCCCCCCAAAGCCAAGAACTAAAACTCTGAAAACAAAAACATCCCCATACCCACCCCACTACTTCGACCTAACTTTGACTTGCCATAAAAAACAAACGAATCTAGTGATGGATGGGTCGGTGCTCTGTCTAATCTAAATAGTAAATTCTTGCTGGGAGACGGGCATGAAATATTTATCAACGAACGATGAAAAATTGAAACTTTTTCAACTGCTAAAATGAAGTCCCCAGACCAACTATGCTGTTGCAATTGTGTTTTTAAACTTAAACCTCTGTGGACTTTATTAAGTTAAAAACTTAATATATAAGGGAGAGGTATTCTCCAAGGCTGCCTCACAAATAGGTTGGAGATAGAAAGAAACAGATCCTTACTCATGGAATTTGCATCCAACTTATTTGGAAAATGGATCGAATTGTGAAAAAATAAAAAAAATTGGTATTTTTTTTCCCTGGTGCTCCGAACATCCGTTCTTGTTTCACACGAACAGTTTGGATGTGTATCAAGATCCGGTGGAGCTCTTTAGCCACTGACCTGCAGTGGACAATCCACCAGACCCCCTGCCAACACGTCCTGGGCCAGCGTGGCAGGGCATGGCCCATTACTCCCCATGATTTGCACACCAAATATCATATCAGCCGTTCCTGCTGGGACCTCGGTACCAAAAGGCCCAGCCACATCACTTGCTTTGGGTGGGGGTGATGTGCTCCAAGGGCGACTACCCAAACACTACACCAAGAGCGCGTCAGCTCCCGCTGGGTCATCGGCCCCAAAAGACTCAGCCACATCACTTACTTTGGGTAGGGGTGATGTGCCCGAAGGGACTACCCAAATCCTTCACCAAGGGAACACCTGTTCCTACTGAGTCACTGTTCCAACAACGACCATTTAAACAGAACTCTAAGACTGTCAACAAGAGGACAAATTTATACATAGGCACCTACAACGTCAGAACACTGTCAACTGACATGCACCTAACTGATCTAGAAAGTGAAATCAGAAACGTCAAATGGGACATCATAGGCATTAGTGAGGTAAGAAGACCCGGAGAAGAACTAATCGAACTGAGAAGTAGACATCTTCTTTACAGGTACGGTAAAGAGAAAGTAAAACAAAGTGGAGTTGGCTTTCTCATCAATAAGGACCTGAAAGACATCTCTGATCGAGTAGCTAGCGTCACCATACAACTTTCAAAACGATACAAACTCAATATAATCCAAGTCTACGCTCCCACTTCGCAATCAACCCAACAAGAAATAGACAACTTCTATGACGACTTGAACTCCCTACTCCAAGACACCAGAAAACACTTCAATGTTATCATGGGAGACTTCAACGCCCAGGTAGGACAAGGAAATGAAAATTGCGTCGGCAAATTTGGATACAAAATACGCAACGAGAGAGGAGAAGATCTTGTAAACTTTGCAACGGCTAATAGATTCCAAATCATGAACACCTTCGTCAAGAAGGGACCCAATAGGAAATGGACTTGGAAGAGCCCCAACCACGAAACAAGGAACGAAATAGACTACATCCTAACGGACAAAAACGATATCGTCAAGGACATCCAAGTCCTAAATCAAGTCAATGTAGGCAGCGACCACAGAATGGTACGATGTAAAGTACAAATAAACACCAATAAAGAACGCAGGAAAATGTTCCATACAAAACCGCAGCCTCTAAACATACCAAAAGAGCACGTTCAATCTTTCAAGCTCTAATTGAAAAACATATTCAGAATTCTTACTGAACAAGACAACACCAACATCAACGAACTAAGCAACAAAATGACAGCGTCAATAATTGAAGTAGCCTCTACATTCAAGCCAATGAGCAAACAACCCATTAGCAAAATCTCGGATGTAACTAGAAATCTCATGGAAAAACGCAGAAACCTCAAGCCACCGACGACATCGAGAGAGAAAATTGAAGAGGCCGAACTAAACAAATTGATCGAGAAGAAACGAAGGGAAGACAGAAGGAGATACACGACGGCAGTCATTGAATCAACTCTTGAAAAAGGTCGGGGCTTCAAAGCTATAAACAAACTCCTCAACTCGGGACGAAGGCAAATAACTAGCATACTCGAGGAAAATGGAAACCTAACAACAGACAGAGACAGGATTGTCGAACGTGCCAAAGAATTCTACCAAAAACTTTATTCGTCCAAACAAAGATTACAACAAAACAATGAACAGGATACGCAAGATGTGAGCAATCAACTCAAGGACTTCCCAAAAGTAACCCCGTGGGAGGTGAAAGAAGCCATTAAACAGACGAAGAAAGGAACTGCCCCTGGACCAGACAACATCACCATCGACCTACTCCGAAAAGCAGGTAAAATCATCACTAGGAAACTGGCCGTCCTCTTCAACTTGTGTCTAAAACACAGTAAAGATCCAGACGATTGGAACACTGCTATCATTATGCTTTTATATAAAAAAGAAACCCGAAAGACCTCAACAACTATAGGCCTATAAGCCTACTCAATTGTGTATACAAACTTTTCACAAAGATCATCACCAACCGAATCACAAAAACATTCGATGAAAACCAGCCACGTGAACAGGCTGGCTTTAGAAGAAGAAGCTACTCGACCATGGACAACCTGCAGTCGATAAATCAACTGAAAGAAAAAGCAGCAGAGTATAAACTACCACTTGCCGTAGCATTTATCGACTTCAAAAAGGCGTTCGACTCAGTAGAAATCCCTAAGGTCATGGAGGCCATCAGTCGGCAAGGTGTAGATCCAGTATATGTTGAAGTGTTGAAACATATATACAATCACGGCAGCTCATTTATCAGGCTACATAAAGACTCGGACCCCTTCCAGCTCCAGAAAGGAGTAAGACAAGGTGATACCAGCTCACCTAAACTCTTCACAGCCTGCCTCGAGATGATCTTCAGAAGGCTAGACTGGGAGAATAAAGGAATCAAAATAGACGGCGAGTATCTGAGCAACCTCAGATTTGCAGAGGACATAGCCCTTTTCGCAGAGAACCTACACGACCTCCAACTAATGATAGATGAACTAAATGAAGAGAGCAAGAAAGTCGGCCTACACATGAACTTCAGCAAGACGAAGATCATATGCAACTACCACATTGGAGATAAAAATACTAAGATCGAAATCGAGGACACAGAACTCGAGAAAGTAGACCACTACATCTACCTAGGACAACGAATCTCCATGAGACCCTCAAAAGAAGAAGAAATCAAGCAAAGAATCACACTAGGATGGCAAGCCTTTGGCAGAGCTAGCTCAACCTTCAAAAATAATAAGATCCCATTAATCCTAAAGAGAAGGGTGTATAACCAATGCATCTTCCCAATAGTCACTTATGGAGCTGAAACATGGAACTTAACCAAGAGACGGACCCGTAAGCTGAGAACCATGCAACGTGCACATGAAAGAATAATGCTGGGCCTCACATGGAGAGACCACAAAACAGCACAGTACATCCGGGAAAAGACAAGAGTTAGAGACATCATAGAATCCATAAAAAATCTCAAATGGCGGTGGGCTGGCCATGTTGCAAGAATGGCAGACAATCGATGGACATCACGACTCACAACATGGATTCCCCGAGACCATATGCGCAACCGAGGCCGGCAAAATATTAGATGGAGAGACGAGCTAGACAAGTTCAGGAAGTACTGGCTCCGTGACGCCCATGACAGAGAAGTGTGGCAAATCCTGGGGAAGGTCTATGTCCAACGACGGACGCTAAAAGACTGATGATGATGATGATGATAACAGTCGAATGCTTGAAGATTTATTTGGAGAGTAACGTCATTACGCAGGCCAACCACCAGCTGATGTGTGAACCCGGTACAATATCTTCTATGATTGCAGCTTCGAGGCTTGATGGAAACTAAGAGGTATAATCAATCAGCAGAGTCGACAGAAAATATACCGAGAGACTTAAAGACAAAACAAAAAATACGTCTTGACAAATTTCATTATCAGAATATGGTATGAAAAATATAAATCAATATTTATTCTAAATTGACATACGATACAGAATAAAAAAAATAAAATAAAATCACTGTAAGACTTTATTCATTTAAATTTACAATTTTTTCAAATTCATTTACTTCATTCACGTAAGCGCTAAAAAGGTACGTTTCAATAAAAGCTTCGTTCGATCAACCCGAATAGAAGTCATATTTTCTAAATGAATAATTGTAATACTGTAAATAATTAACCAATTAACCTTTCATATCAAAATTTTATAGTTCACTTATCTTGTGAATAAATAATGGACAAATTTTACTTTTCTCTCCCCAAGATTGACCGGTTTGGAAACAGACACATTTGACCTGACATTTGCTTGTCTACCAAAAATTTGTTCGATTAAAAATAGAACATTTCGCTTGTTTTTTTTATGGTGAGTAACTTTCAAAACTTAACAGAAAAATACATTTTTTTCTTATTCAACTTTTTGTGATTGAAAGGACAAAAATTCCTTTTTTCAGTCAAAAAAGAAATCGTTTATCCGGGTAAGTAAATTCCGTTAATACGTGTTAATTGTTTACGTTTTCAAAAAAGTAACGTTTGAATGACGTCACCTGGTATTTAATCAAATTTGTCCGTTTGCATAAAAAACTTCGTCCTAAATAATTAAATGAATACGATCTTGTATAAATAATTAGAAAAATGTATTAGTTATCGTTTCATATTGTTATTGCTCACAGATATATTTTTTTTAAATCTTGTAAATAACCAATGAAAGAAATGTATTATAATCTCACAATTCTCATATTGTTATGGTTCACATATTTTTAAAGATTTATTTTATAAAAAAAATTGAATACAAAAACTCATTTGACACCGAAACAAAACGATGCAGTGACGCATGGAGAGTGTCCTTTTCAAATCAGCGATATTTTACGGTTGGAAATACATTTGCCAGATATTTATTTCCTGGTTCCTTGCTTCTGGTGTCTCTGAATGTGGTCCATGTAAGTGTTTTGAGGGATCTGCAAACCTTAAATTCAAGGTCCATTGAGAACAATACAAATCATCGTACATCACTTCAGGATTAACAACGCACGGTCAATTTTAATTCATTAAATCAGCTAATGTATTAATTCAATAAAAAGGTTAGCCAGCCATCGTCGTGCCAACCGGGGCGGGATGCCCCTCCTCGGATGGTATGCCATTGGATGTCATTTATGAATCTAACAGTGGTATGCGGTGACCATGCAATAAGTACCTATGGATTTTACTGAATTATGAAATTATTCAATCAAGAGGGATCATTTGTGCCCGTAACATGGCCACAAGGATCGCCGTTCAATATTAGAATATAACTCAATGAAATATTCTGTCACCCCGACCATATTACATTTATATGAAGATAACATCCTAGAGAAACTAAATCAGCAGGAATTTTCATCGGTATTGTTTTTATTTTGTTTTTTAAATCGGTTCAGAATCGGGAAAAAACTGTTGCGCCCCCTTCACTTTTAGTTAAGATTTAGTACGAAACGAAACTCTTAGCTAAATATCTAAAATGTCACTTCGGACAACAACTCCCAATAAAAACCCTGAACACACGTGTTCAATTGCTCATTTTCCCCACCTTTGTTCATTCGTTTTTCACAAGGCCAGCAGACGTTGCAGTTTTCTTAGTTCACAGCATTCAGCAGTAGGGGGACCAGGAGTGACCAGACGAAAAAGGCTAGCATAATTACGCCTAGAACACTATTCCGAAAGATGGGATTTTTTTCAGCCCAGCTTTCATTTTTTTCTCTCTTCCTCTCGCAGCCAACGAGGCCAGAAGGGGTTTGTTTGGCTTCTATCACAAGGGGGAGAGAGTGCATGTGTGGGGAGGGAATGCCCTCAAAATAAGATGGAAAAAAGAAAAAAAAGAAGTCACTCCCAACAATAATCAAAATTGAAAGGGGGATAATAATGACAAAGTAAGAATGAAATTCAAAAAAGAGGAAGAAATTGAAAAAACGAAGAAATGAAAAATGAAGGAAAAATAAAAATGAAGACGCCTCGAAGAAAAATAATGAAAAAAGAAATAAAACGACCACGAAGGGAAAAGGAAAAAAACTAACTTGCCGATTCTGACAGGGCAGAAAATGACAACATTTGAAAATCCACCCAACAATAAAAAGCTTCAATCTGATGGATTCCATCAAGCAGTGCCAGACATTCACACACTTTGTAAAATTGAAGGAATCGAAAAAATGGTGACAGTCCTTTTGATCGACAAAAAAGTAAACAAGGTTGCCACGTCAACAAAAGATATGGTGATTAAATCAGTAAGCAGTTTAGGAGTAAAGGTTGAGCAAGTCGTGAAAGGCGACAGTTTTGCCTCATTGGACGTTTTGCTACCCTGTGAAGATCACTGCATGGGCCTGACAAAAAGAGATCTCCACTCGAAGAACTACTTCTATCAAGTGAAGTACCATGGCCGCAAGAAGACCAGGGTAGTCGCATACAAGGTCCCTACGTAAGTCTGAGGAGAACATACTGGGGCATTTCTCCCACAATGCAGAGAAATTGTCTCAGTGGCCTCCGAGGCTACACACAGGAAATGGCAGTTCGGTTTGATGATCGATAGGAAAGCTTTCTCTGCAATTCCCATCTATTTGGACGTAGAAGCTGCCTCTTATTGTCAGAGGCAAGAGGCTAATTTGCTGGATATGTGGCTATCTGTAGAAAGAAACCGACAGTCCAAACACAATACCCCCATCTACACAGACCGTCACAAAGGAATCTCCTGAAGATTCATCCTCTACTGCGACCCAAAAAATCAGGTCCACAGCAAGGAGACATTTAGCTCTCCCCTCACCCAAAGCCGTTCTCTCCGTCATTGAATAAGGTGACACCAAAGGAGAGGAGAGTGGTAGGTAGAAAGTAATAGCGATGCCTTAGTCACCACAAACTCCCACACTAGGAGACACCAACTGTCCCAAAGGAGAGACCCCGCAGTCGTACGGGGATAGGACTAGGACCACGGTTGCTATGCAAGTCCAGGGAGGGGAAAAAGGAAAGGCAGCGGCGCTCTTGATTAAATCAAAGACCAGACAGCCAGCGGAAAAGGTTACCCATCAACTACCCTGCACTCCCCGAAAATACAAGTAACATCACTCCTTAAGACAATTAAAAAAAACTGCTACAAGCGGAGTCTGTCTGCCGAGCTTACCTCTCAACAAAAACTATCAGCCTCTCCATAAAAAAAAACCAAACAAGATCTCCTACACTTCCTCCTCCTTCAACTTTACTACCACCACTGCTACCGCCACCACCACCGCATCAGACACCATTTCAAATGGCCTCCCAGAGAGACTTATCCGCTCCTTGGCTGTAACGCCTCTGTCAATCACACCATCTATGTTGACGAGGCAAACTTGTTTGTAACGAAGATTGCCGAAATTTGGGAAGTCAGAAGAATCCAAAGGTATGAGGTGGTGACAGGGGTCGGAACTAACTATAACAAGTCCAAGGGCTTGTTGCTGGATTCCCACTCCCTGGTCCCTTCGACTGGACGGACGGGTCGAGCAAGATACCCGGCGTCTGAACCAGCTGGAGAAAATTGGCTGGAGGTAGAGAATGCAGTTGATCTGTGGACTCAAAGGAAACTCTCCTTTAAGGGTAGGGCTGAGGTGTGCGCTTCGTGCATCTACCCCTTTATACTTTATCAGCTCTTCCATTCATGTCTACAGAACCGTTTGGAGCATGCCCCGCTCCGACTCCTAAAATAGGAATCCTGTGGTACGTCGCAAGATCTGTCAGCTCTAACCTTCGGATGGCAGCCTAGGTATACCGAACATCCATGTTCGGCAACACACCTTGCAGTTGACATTCCTGTGTCGGGTGTGTGCACAAGAAAACAGCGAATTCTGGAAGAAAAACGCCAGGAAGGCCTTTCCGGCCTTGAGAGACTTGCATTACTTATGTATTCACAGTCTATTCTGATTCCTTTATTTTCCCAGTCTAGGTTTTAGAATATCATCTCGAGGCAGGCTGTGAAGACTTTGGGTAAGCTGGTATTACCTAGTCTTACCCATTATTAGAGATGAAAGGGCTCTGAGTGTTTATGCAACCCGACGAAGGAGCTGCCGTAACAGTGTATATGTTGCAATACTATGACGTATACGGGGTCTATACTTGTAGGGTGATAGTATCGATGACATTAGGAATTTCAACTGAGTTGAAGGCCTTCTTGAGGTCTATAAATGCTTCTGTGAGTGTATTCTATATTTTGCTGCTTTCCCTTTCAATTGACTTAGCGAATGGAGATGGTCAATGGTTGAGTAGCTTCTTCTAAAGCCAGCTTGTTCCCCTGGTTGGTTTTCGTCTTTCATTTTTGTGAATTGATAGGCGAAAAGTTTGTAGATGCAGTTGAGTAGATTTATTGGTCTGTGGTTGTTGAGGTCTCTAGTGTTTCAATTTTAATTTAACAGCATTATGATTGTAGTGTTCCAATCTTCAAGGTCTTGACTTTGTTTTAGGTATTAGTTGGATAAAATGGTTAGTTTCCTAATGATGATTTGACCAGCTTTTTGAGTAGGTCAATGGTGATGTTATTTGGTCGAAGGGCGTTTCTTTTTTGTTTGTTTGTTTGAGGGCTTGTTTCATAAAGTTTCACAAATTCTGAGAAGTCTACTTTTTTTGATAATTTTTAATTTCAGACGTTGCTATTATTTGTATATGGTAGCCGGTAACTGACTATCTTACTTTGCTTGCTACCTTGTTCAATGCATGTTCGATATTCTGTATTTTACTCAACAAGCAAGGGAGTGAATCTAAAAATAGAATATGTAGCCTTTGTTACGTAGCTGTTATAACAGGTACTTTGTTCAACTCACGAACCCTCAAGCGTTTATCTGTTAGATGAACAAGTGCATTTGTTTTCCTAAATATATTAATTCTAAACTTGCTTCCTTACTTTTTCGAAGTTCAAGTCATAACATTTATCAGTGCCAAGAGAGATAATCAGTTACCCGCAACCATACACAAATAATGGTAATGTCTGAAATTAAAACAAAAAAAATTTTTTTTTTCTAATTGCAACTCAAAATTTGAAAAAGTTCACATTTAACAAAAAATAGAACATCTTTCATTTCTTTCACAGAATCTTCGCATAAATTATTTGATGACAAAATTTTTAAAAGATCACAATGAAAAAATGGCTGGGGGAGATAACTAGAGAAGAAATAGTTCCATAAGATTTTCTTACAAAATACCCTTCCCATAGGAAGTTTCTCTCAAAATTAAATATATCACTATAAAAATTGGGCTCAAATTTCCCAATACAATTTCTACTAGTGTATCAGGCCGCAAATGTGAAGAGGTTTTCAAACTTGGTTATCTCTGGTTTCATATTGTCAACAAAAAAAAAAAAAAAAAAGAAAAAAGGTGAATTAAAAGTTTTGTTTTGTGAGTCGTATTTAAATGGAGGTATAACAGATATTTACGAAAAGTGGGCAGCTAACTGTTCTAAGTATTTATTTCATTGATTCACATCTGCTCAGTAAAAGTCAATTATCTCACTTGACTTCCGTTGTTAGCAATGATTCAGTAATGCATTTTCGGAGTTGCATGTCTGTTGGAACAGAATTGACAACACCGAATAGCCATTGGTTAAGAGAGAGAGCCAAGTTGAATAATTTTTAAGCTGCATCTAAGATGTGAGAAAAAACGTCGCTTTATAGCATGATGAGATTTATTTCCTTAATCATCTCAAACAAATTGATTAATGCAATTTTCGATGATTATTGACTACGTGTAAATTCAATTACTTAGATAAATTACTTTTTTGTGGACACATGCAAGGACTTTTGAGAAATCACTTGTCAATGATAAAAGTCACAGCTTTTCTCATATGAAACGAACCTGCAGAATTCAAAGGAGATAATTGATTTATATTCACGTCATGCTATATTTAAGTTGAATACCTCTTGATGAAGTTTAAATCAATAAGGATTCTTAATGCTTCGAAAGTCTTAATCATTATTCAGCTTTGCACACCTCCGAAACAAATCAATGGCCAAACAGTGCGTGACTTGCCCTGAATACACGTCACTGGAATCTTTTATGGCGTGAAACAGTAAACAGGGCATACAAACATTGCATAGTGCAGCTTTGACATAAACCAATAAAATAGATAGAATATGATCAGTAAGTAAATGGATAAAATGAAATAAAGAACAGATTAAGAACTAGCATTCCAAGGGATATAATGGATCATCACCGTCCATATATGCTCATTTTCATCATAAACCTATATTGTGTATTGAACCCTCCACCGAAAACTTGAGAAGATCTTTTAAAAAGATCAAAGAAAAAAACAATTTCACTACTCATTAAGGAGAGTGGAGAATTTCAAGTTTCAACTCTGAATGGTTAGAACTGGTCAAAATGCATAGATAAATATATATATTTATGTCATAACACATGAATAACTTGAACCCAGCAAAATTATTCAAATTGGTTTGTTGTTGGTGGTGGTGAAAATGCCCATGAGAGACAATCATGAATTTATAAAGGGAGGAAATCTGCCTACCACGAATTTATCAATAACAATAACAGTTAAATGCATAACAGATGCATAAGATGTTTTTTCTCAACCGACTGGTCTTCTGGCAGCGTGTTGATCAATACAAAAATTGAAAAAGTTGATCAATGAATTAGTCATTTCTTTTCTCTTTTGTTTGGCTCTAAATATCCAATTTTAAAAAAAAGGGTGGACACAAACTAAGGGACCAATATAGCATAGACATATTGAAAAATGAGCCCCCCCACCAAAAAAAAAAAACCCATTTCGGCAGGGAATTTTGTGTGTGTGCAAAATTTCAAGTTTATTCTATGAACGGTTGGGGCTGGGTGAAGTCCAAATACATAGAGACATACATATAATGTCACCATCATAAGTCTGTTAGCGTCCGTGGTTGGACATGGGCATCGCGGAGCCAGTACTTTGTAAATTTATCTGGCTCGTCATGCCATCTCACTCTCTGTCGACCACAACCTCGCACCTATTCTCTAGGGATCTGCATTGTGAGTTGTGATGTCCTGCGGTTATCTACCATTCTTGCAACATGTCCAGCCTATAGCCACTTGAGTTTACTAAAAGTTTCTATGATGTCTTTTCTCTAACATACTGTGCTGTCTTCTGATCTCTCTATGTTATTCTCATTCATGTGCACGTTGCATGGAAAACCATTTTTAGCCTTAATCCTTGGTTAGGTTCCATGTTTCAGCTCCCTTTGTGACTATCAGTAGGATACATTGGTTGTGTACCTTTCTTTTCAGAACCAGTGGGATTTTCTTTTTCTTAATAGTCGAGATTACTCTACCGAAAGCTTGCCAAACTAGTGTCATTCTTCGCTTGATTTCTTCTTTTGATGACCTCACGGAGATTCACTGTCCTAGGTATATGTAGTAGTCTACTTTCTCCAGCACGGCATTTTCAATCTCGAACGTTGTGATTTTGTCCCCAACATGTTTGCAGTACATGACATTTGTTTTGCTGAAGTTCACACGGAGGCCAACTTTCTAGCTTGCCTCATTAAGTTCGTCTAACAATATTTGGAGATCGTGAAGGTTCTTAGCAAAGAGGGCGATGTCGTCAGCAAATCTGAGGTTACTTAGGTATTATCCGTCTATCCTGATTCCCTTGTGTTCCCATTCCAAGTTTCGGAAGATCATCTCATGGCAGGCTGTGAAGAGTTAGGGAGAGCTTGTGTCACCTTGTCTCACTCCTTTTCTACTTGAATTAGGATTCTTGGACTTTACTTTGTTTGAGACATAAATTGAATAGGATGGCTAGTTTTGTCGTGATGAATTTTCCAGCTTTTTTGAGTAGGCCGATAGTGATGTTATCGGGTCCAGGGGTCTTTTCTTAGTTCATATTATGGCTTGCTTCACTTCCTGCGGAGTAACTTCTGGGAAATCCTAGAATTGATTACTCTCGGCTCGTGTTTCCTGTTAATCTTTATACGTCCTTTGTTTGGTGGAATAGAGGTCTTGGTATAATTCCTAGGCACGTTCAGCAATTCTGTTCCTATTCATTTCAGATCAATACCAAAGTTAAGTAGCAAATTGTTCCTTATTTACAAATATCTTCTCTCTTATTTTTTGTACAAAGTATTTGGAAGTTCTATTAGTTTCTAGTCCTGTATTACATATATCATTCACATGGTGACCGGCAAACTCCATGCTCATAGATGTTTACAAAATTGAACTGAAAATTGAAAAAAAATGCTATCTTAACCCAGGATAGTCTGCAACCGCCCCCTACCGTAGACATATTAATGGGACCGAATTGACATATAACGTCAGAACTCATGAATAACCTAAACCAAAATAGATACAGAGATACACATAAATATCAGAACATCTGAATAATCGAAACCCTACAATAGTATCTTTATCAGTGTTGTGGGTAGCAGTAATCAATGGAACAGCAAATAAATGAATAAATAAATAGAAAATAGATATACAGATAAAAAGTAAGGATAAAATTCCGAGAGTGTCTATACAAGTGGACATTTTAGAAAGGGAAGGAATATCACAAGAATCCCTCTCTTATTTCTTCCTCTCACTCAACTGACAACATTCTCAAGTCACAAAAGAAGGGGTGACGAAGAATGTTTGACCATGGCGTTCGAAGTAATTAAAAACCGATTGACTGTTATCACATCTCGCATCTAGGGTGATTAAAATGCATTTATCGTTGTCATATCCTGAAATCATGGACAACACAGCTAACCAACTGGTGGCCAGGAACCATGTTTTGGGCCAGATCTTTGGTCTGTTGCAAATAATAAACGGACAATTCAAATAAATCAAAGTCTTGGACGACACTGACATACCTATCGGTAGTATCTGTCTGAATTTTTGAGAGGAGGTATTATTATTATTTCTATTATTATTCGGACTCTCATCTTTTTCGTACAACGTTTCAGCCGTTGCACTCAACGGCCTTCATCAGGTATCATCTGGTAGGTGTGGAGAAGTAACGAACCAAACCCCTTATTTAACCGACGGGGGTATATTGACTGCACTCCCCTTCTTCTTCTTCTTATTATTATTGTCTCACACTAGAACCATCAGATTCTTGCTAATTTTTAGGAGCCTTAAACCTCAGGTGACAGTTTTTGGTATTTGTCAGCTGAGGTTTAAGGCTCCTAAAAATTAGCATGGACACATAGCGTAGTGGTTACAGAATAGGACAAAATTACTGCAAGTAATCTGATGGTTCTAGGTTCAATCCCAGTGTGAGATAACAATACTGCTAATGCTAAGAAGGGGAGTGCAGTCAATATACCCCCGTCGGTTAAATAAAAGGTTTGGTTCGTTACTTCTCCACACCTACCAGATGATACCTGATGAAGGCCATAGAGTACAACGGGAATAGAGAGTAGAAGAGCAACTGAACATGTGTGTTCATGACTTATGTAGGATAGGGGCAAAAGTGATGTTTTGGATATTCAGCTTCAGAGTTTCGTACTACTTATCTATACTTCATTGTTAATCTTTGGTTTGCGCTTGACGTACAGAAAAGCTGGCGGTATTTGAATAGCGTACAAAAGTCATATAGAGGGTCTATAAAATGTTTTCATCAAAATGTATAAACAACAACGAATTCATTAATTTACGATATAATGAAATTAAAGCCTGTTTTTATTTTGACTCATAGTGAAAACAGAAGAGATTACTAAACGGCGCTTAGTATAATTTCACCCGTTCAGTTAAAATACCCAGAGTTTACATTTCAATACCATTTGTGGATAAAATGAGAAGGAAGATGAAAAAAATATTAAAAAGGAATTGAAGAAATCTTCATGTAAATCTTTTTAAAGTTTTCGAAGAAGTTTTAACTCAAGTGACCAAATTATGTTTAACACCGTTTCGTAATCTCTTATTTAAGTATGAGTCGAAAGGAAGACACAAGACAGGCTTTCAATTCAATTATACTTTTTAATACAAAAAAAATCATAGGTAAAGGTTTGCTCTCGGTTTAAAGGGAGGTAACCGATTACATTGGCTCATGCATCTGCAACTACTAACGTACGGAATGAACAACTTTAAAACCGTATTTTATTAAATTTAATCCAACATAATTCGACTGAAAAAATAATTTCAATTTTTGTGTCTAAATAAATTGTTTTAATTTCATTTCTCTGCTGGTCTTTTTTGTGTACTCAGTAATCGTGCGCCGAGTTGACCCCGCATCAAGTAGTCGTGCGCAGAAAAGTTGGCGATAATTTCTGATAAATAAAAATGGTCAAGATTCATAAGTTGAGTCGAAGTATTCTAGTTATTTTCTTTGAAATTATGCTGCAACCACAATTCTGAAGTTTCGTACGGTAGACGTTTCTCCCCCTCTGATAACAACAGCCCGGGAATGAATAGATTGAAATGCATACAATAACTTTTCTCAAATTTCAGTCAGCTGAAAATCATTATCTTATTACACCACCCCTGGAAATTTGCTCTGAAAAACAATACATCAAAATTTTCAGGAAATGTAACATAACGCAATACATGCATAAACTGTAGAAGTGAATTACACCAAACTTTCCATGCGTAATTAATTTGACCCGTGGATGTTTTATTTTTTTTTAAATTTAACAGCAAAGAAAAATAAAAATAAAGATAAGAATAAGAGAACTACTCCACCTCCCCTCTCTATTTGAAAATTTATAAGATTAAGTACATATGACACATGTTGCTGATTAGCTTGCTAATTAGGTAATCGAGAGATTGGTGGTTCGAGCTCATCCAGGAACTACATTTTTTCACGATAGTAATTATAGTCGAATAAGCTGTGTATACATATAATATACAATCTCGAAGGAAGACAGGACCAGTAAAAATATGGCAAAATTAGACTTCGTAAAACTTCGCAGAAATGGCAAAATTGGACTTGGTAAAATGCTCAATATATTTTTGTCTATTTTAAGTTAGAATATTCTGAAAATTGACGAATTTCTTTTTTACTGTGGCATAAAATAACTATTTTTAGTAGTATGTACCCACAAGTAACAAAACTTTGTAAAATAAAATTTCTCAATTTTGCCACGGCATCAATAAAAAAAAAAAAAAAAAAAAAAAAACACTGGACAGGAATATTTCAAGTTTTTACAAATTGACGTATTGTATGGTTACGCATTTTTCTTGATGATAAATAATATTTCGTTATTTTTGTTTTGTTTTTTTAAACTCATTACATTCAGCAATAAAAATGATTTGTTTTCAAGTAAAATAAAAAATCGATTGACTGTCATTAAAACTCAAAAGGCAAATCAATATTTTTTTAATAATTGTAAGCAGTTTTTTTAATATTGTTTTGTTAACTTGAATAAACAAACTAAAATATGATAAATTTTAGTACAAACTGTCTAATTTTTGTAAACATCAAGTCTTTTTTACAGCAAAAAAAATATTTTTCCTTAAAGTTAAATTTACAGTTTCAAGGCACGGTTACCGCGAAGAAATTTTTTCTTAACCAAAACGTCAGTCGCCAAATAGTCTTACAGCAAATCAAGTGACACTTGAATACTTCGCCGTCGTAACACCAGCGAGCAGAGTGGTACAATATAAGCGTGCTGAGCCTAAATCCTAGATGTCTGTAGATCGAAACTACGCACTGCTACCGTTTCAAATATTGAATTTACAAAATTTTCTCCTTGTTTTTCTCTCTTAGGTAACCGTGGCGCCTTCTTCACCCTTCAAGATGGCTTGAACGAAATAGAAGTTACCGAACTAGAATAGATGTGGTTTTGAAATCTTGACGTTATAATGAAATTATCATGGGATAGGGTCGCATTCCCGAAATGAGGAATAATTCAGTTCTAATACACTTTGCTTCAGAAAGCCATGTGTCTCCACATTCAATCTTTTTAGAAGTACCAGGCCTTGCCCAGATCTCTGAATATCTAAAAATGAATGACATCCCAAGAGTTCACAATACTTTTTACCAATTGCTTAAGAAATATACAAAGAAACTTCAGTTGGTCCCAGCCAGCTTTGGATGATCTGGGAATGTTGATTCAACCAGAATTGTTGTTTTCAAGTAATTGAGGAAATGCAGAAAGCCCTCGCTACAACGAACTGATTGGATGATCGTTAAAGCCAGAAGTTAGTCATAAATGGTTGAACCTCGTTTGGTAAATAAAAATTTTGGCATTTAACGTTCAGTAAACCCAGAGACAGTCTCGCCAGGATGGTAGATTTAAAAAAGGTGACTTTCCTAACGTTCAACAAGCTACTTGAGTTCACCTGTGAAAGGATTCATAGCTTCAGGTTCAGCATCTCTCAGCGCCATTGTGTTGACTATTATGGAATGATATAATTAAAATTATCTTTCCTGGTTGCGTGTGCAATTATATTGATTAGAGTTATCTCCTATCATGATAGTAACTCTTCTTTTTGTATTCTTTCAATCACGTCCTGTGTTTATGAATAGAAGGTTGGAACTTTTTTTTCATTCGGGCATTTTGAGTTGTTAATACATTGGTGTGGTAGCAGCAGAATTATGTCAGCCTACACCTCCAAAGCTCCGTCTTTCTATATTTTGACCTCTGGGACGAAAACACAATTTGCCCTTGCCAGTGGTGCCAAAAAAAAAATAAATTCATTATTAGTACTATGAACTCAATGACCACGGCTAGAGTGCTAATGTTAACAAATAACGACACTACAATGTCCTTGAAGCTTTAGAGTACATTATCTCTTTAGAGGCGAATCTCACCCCCATTAGTGGTTTAGTGGACAGGTTTACCTGGCTGAAGAAGAAACTCAACACCCTATTACTAGAAAATGACGGAGGGAGTTGCCGAGAATATCAGATTATTGGCCGAACAAAAAGCAACCCATTTAGAACTATCTACTCAAACCGAATGACAACATCAGTCCTCATTGAGAAATCCTCAATTCAGAGGAGGAACTCTCACCAACACTCGAGATATTTCTTTCCAAACTTAGTTAAGCAGCACTATGGAATTACGATCCAAGATTGGCATGAGTAACGCCCGAGATATCTCAGGCACTGGATAACTTGCTTCAACATTATTTTTATTATTATTTGGACTCTCCTCATCTTGGTTGTTTTTCATACTACTTGTACTTGTACTCGGGGGTATATTTGACCGCACTCCCCTCTTAGCATTAGTAGTATTATTATTGTCTCACACTGGGATTGAACCTAGAATCATCAGATTACCTGTGAACAACCGGTGTTAATTTTTAGGAGCCTTAAACCTCAGGTGACAGTTTTTGGTATTTGATGTTATTGTTTTCTGTTTTTCATAATTATAGGTTCCCATATGGTATCCATTTCAATGCTAGGATTACTGAGGTAGTTTTTCTTGCCTAGCATATAGGCTGACTCTTTCAATTTTCGAATCTTCCAGTGTTCTTCCTGATCAATTATTCTAACCTCGTTCCACAGGAGTAGGTGGTCTCCCTTTTCCTTCCATACGTGATCAGCTATACCCGATTTGTTAGTTTCACCTTTGCTCACCGCTTTTTGGTGTTCTTCCACCCGAACCTTCAAGTTTCTCCTGTGTATTGGTGACCACGGTATTGAGTATACACAGTTCTTGGTGTTCGATAACTCAGAGGGTGGTTTGGTGCGGGAGAGGTAGCTGCGTAGCGTTGATCTACTTCTGAATACAGCCCGGATATTATATGGGGCGTAGATCTTCTGGATCTTCTCAGACGCGTTCTTAAGGTAGGGGAGACAGACTGTAGTTGGTTTATGATAGTCATCCTCCACCTCGTCACTCTTCTTTCTCTAGTTGTGACAGTTAAACCTTTTGAGTAAACATCTTTCTGGAGATTCTTGCTTGTTGTACGCATCTCTCAGAGGTATGTGTCAGTGTCACTACTTATTAGCTTTGCTCGGTGCTGTAAGCATCGGACGATCCCTTTCTTAACGCTGTATGGATGGTTAGAGGCGAAGTTGAGATATTGACTAGTGAACGTTGACTCACGATACACAGATGTATTGAAACCTTGTTCCGATCTTGTTACCAGTACATCCAGGAGGGTAATTTATTGTTACTCTCCTTTCCCATTGTGAACTGTATTGGAGCTCTGATTGAGTTAATGTGGTCAAGTAGTAACTGTGGATCTTCCGGATGTGGCCATAGTACGAAGCTGTCATCTACATATCGAAGCCACATGCTTGACCTTAGTGGTGATGTTCCTAAGGCTAATTCCTCAAAGTACTCCAAGTATATATCTGCCATCACTGGTGATAGCAGTGATCCCATAGCTAAGCCTTCCTCTTATTGGTACATCTCATTGCCCAGTTGGAAGTATGTTGTTTCAATGTAGAAGGTCAGCATTTCCATTAGGTTGTTAAGAGGGATGCTGGTGCGTTCATCCAATGTGAGATCTGAACCTAATTTATCCCCTACTACTGACAGTGCTTCAGATGTAGGTACTCGTGTGAAGAGACTCACTACGTCTAGGCTCAACATTCGTTGTGTTTGAATTGGAGCCCCTCTGAGTTTTTCTACGAAGTCAGCTGAGTTCTTTACATAGGATGAGGTCTTACTCACCAGCGGGTTGATTATACTCACCAGGTACCTGCTCAGTGGATGGCATGCTGAGCCCCGATAGCTTACTATAGGTCGTAATGGAGTACCCACCTTGTGAATCTTTGGGAGGCTGTACATATGTGGTGGCTTACTATATTTTGAGTTAACTGTCTGTAGGTTATTGGTGAGAAGTGATCATTGTTCTTGCTTAGGATCTCTTAAAAATTAGCACCGGTTGTCCACATGGACACATAGCGTAGTGGTTACAGAATCAGACAAAATTACTGCAAGTAAACTGATGGTTCTAGGTTCAATCCCAGTGTGAGACAATAATGATACTACTAATGCCAAGAGGGGAGTGCGGTCAAATATAAATAAAGAGTTCGGTTCCTTACTTCCCCACACCTACCATATGATACCTGATGAAGGCCGCAGAGTACAACGGCCGAAACGTTGTATGAAAAACAACCATTAGTCCGAATAATAATAGAAATAATAATAATACCTCATCTCAAAAATTCAGAGATATGCTAACTAGCTTCAAGTTCATACATCACATGGATCTAAAGTGCTTTTCACTATGAGGCAACAAAACAAAGGGCCCCTCCCCTATTTAGGAAGCCTATAACTAGTCCAGCTAAGCGTGTATGCCTGTTATGCAAACAAGCATATGGAGACAAAATAAAGTGTTTTATGAAAACTCTCCATTAGACATAAAATGAAAAATATAGCACAAGAAATGAAAAAAATAGAGTGTATGCATTAGCTATAAAGACTATATAGTCAGACTTCTTTCTTTCTTGTAGTTTCTATTTTCATCTCGATAATCGATGAAAAAAGGGAATAATATGACGTTGTGTGACAGAAAAAAATATTCCTCTTTTTCTGCCGATCTCCCTATTCTCTTTTGTGAACCCTTCGACCAATTCAAACGAGGTCTGAAAGAGAGCTTTTGGGTATTTAGAACTGTCGACCTTCGTCGCATTTGAAATTTTAGCAAGTATTGCCTTTGATGATTAAATTTGCTACTAGTCAGTATAATCGAAAGGAAACCATTCAGTGCTTTATAAGTCATCTGTTATTTTCCCACTTAATTCATAAAGCTCAATCATCATCATAATCATCATCATCGGTCTTTTATCGTCCGTTGATTCCTAATGGTTTCTATGATGTCTCAGATTTCTGTTTTTCCCCTAATATACTGTACTGTCTTGTGGTCTCTACATATGATGTTGAGCATGAGCATGTGCACGTTGCATGGTTCTCAGTTTGCGGGTCAGTCTTTAGGTGACTTTCGGGAGGATCCATTGGTTACAACTCTTCTTTTTAGGGATTTTCTTTTCTTGTTCCTGAAGGTTGAGTTAGCTCTACCGAAGGCTTGCCATCTTAGGGTGATTCTTCACTTGATTTCTTCTTTTGAGGGTGTCATAAAGACTAGATGTCCAAGTTAGATGTAGTGGTCTACTTTTTCCAGCTTTGCGTTTTCGATTTTGATCGTTGTCCATTTATTTCCGACCTGTTTGTTGTACATGAAAAAAATAATGTCCTTGATTTCTAAATACGAAGATATAATCACCCGAAATCCGAAACACAAAACTGGAACAAAACAGTCGAACATAAAAACATTACTGAAGATTCTATACTAATTAATCAAAAACCACGTTATGTACCAAAAGCATTGCAACCTGAAATCAACGCCCTAATCACCGAAATGCTAGTCAGTATTATAAAACCATCAGTCACCCTGGAATAGTGCTATCCCAGTGAAGAAAAGAGACAATACTACACAGTTTGTTTGCGATTTCCTAAATTCAAACTATGTGACAAGAAAGATACCTACCCTTTGCATTAGAGACACAATTGACAATGACTGGTACAGTTTATTGGACAACCCTCGATGCTGCATCAACCTATTGGTCAATACCGTTGAAAGATAAAGAGAAAACTGCCTTCCTAGTCCCACGAGGAAAGTTCAAATTCAATGTCCCGCCGTATAGCTAAGGCAATGCAGACGCATTTTACCAAAGATTAATGGACATTAGTCTATCAAGACTACCGCCGAACGAGTATTATCCAATACGGACGACATTGCCATTTTTAGCAGGACATTTGAAAAACATTTAACGGACATTGATGCAGTATCCAGCAGATTACATAGCACAGGCCCCACATTGGAGCAACAAAAAGTGCGTTTGAAAAAGTGTGGAATCCTTGAGATACGAATTGTCCATGGCTGGTATCAATCACTATAAACGTTTCACTGATGTGATACATAATTACAAACAGCCTGAAACAACAAAAAAGAGTTAACGTGTTTCCTGGAACCACCATAATTTCATTGTAACTCCATAACAAAAAAAAAAAAAAAATCCAAAAATAAGCCATTAGATAAGCGCACTAACAATGAAATGTGTCGTGTGACATTATCGAGTGAATCGAGTTGGTTAAAACGATTGAGGAAAGGGGACCACACTAGCCTAGGGAAGGAATTCTTGCTCTGAATGCGTGTTTGAGAGTGTGTATTATTGCATGTCAAAATCTTCTCCAGGGTGACGTTGTTCTGTGAGTAGAGTTGGTTGGTGGCAATTAAGAAAACTTACTATGCTACCCGAAGGGGATTGGGTGGGTGGGGTCAGATTTGTTTGTTTTGTAGGGCATAGGCAAAAATAAAAACAAAACAAGACATTCAGAGAAGGACAACAGAAAATACCAGATTTGTTGGACTAATCTTGTCGTCCGTTGGAAAATTGATTAAGATCTCATTCTCTTTCCATTTTTTGTCAACAAGGTAATTTTCAGTCCGTACTACGTTTTGTTTTTTGTTATTTCATTCTTCTTTTTTTTTTTCGTAGGGAGAAAGACAGGCTTGGAAAAGCCCTTCTCCCGAGTAGCAAATCACAACAACAACACGTATGTTCATCATCAACTCGGACCGTTCGTCTTTGCTTTGCTTGTATGACAGATTAAAGAGAATGGGGCTCAACACTTACGTTTTTTAGACTTCCTTTAAACACGGAGAAAATCGCTGATTTCTCTCCCCGGTGAGAGACCACATTTCAACAGCCTTATTCATTCTGTCTTAGTTGCCTTGGCAGCCACTACTTCGCCATCGTGTCATCTTGGCTTCCTTGCATTTGCGCGATTGTATGTTTTTCTGTATTTACTCTTCTCGGTCGCTGATCTCCAGTATCCATTATCAACTGTTGTACCAATGGGACTCGAGCTCTAAAAAGCTTTCATTTCCCAGAAAAACAAATTATGCTCAGAACCCACACTGGCCTTTACCCGATGTGGTGAACGATTCAATGAAGTTGACATGTGACGCAGCAGGCGGAGGAGTACTTTCTCAAGAGCAGAGTAATAACAGCATCTACTCAGTTGCCTATTTTCCATCATTCTTTCAAAATAATTACAGAAATGGTCAATCCTAAAAGATGGCTGTTCGGAATTGGCTCGTCTATCTCGCTGGGAGTGATTTTGTGTTGGACTCTGACCACAATAAATTTGTTTATTTACGCATTCAAAGGGATCCTCGTTGAAAATTTGCAAAATGGCTGTTGGAGCTTGAATACTGTCGCACCCATCCAATACTTTCTGGAAAATTAAATGTAAAAGCAGATGTACTGTCAGGAACAACGCCAGCCACGACTACAATGGATAGTTTTGATACAATCAGAAGATAAGCGTATGCAATCGGCTGTACTACAAAGGACTGCAAGGAACAATCAAAAGCCAAACAAAATTGACATAGTGCTAGGAACTGAATATTTGTTCACTCAAGGCGACACAATTCACGAGGGGCGTTTCAAACGAGTCAACACGAAACTGCACGTTTTAGAACAGATAAAATATATGCATTCCTCAGACAGATTTTATTGGCCAAATATGTACAAAATTTGCTAATGTAGATATGACACTTCCTGACAAACATTAACGAAACATTCCTATAGAAAAATATATCAGACACTCTCCTGACATATGTTAACGAAATATTTCTATTAAAAAAATCTATATGTGACACTTTCTAACACACACCATCAAAATATTCCGATGAAAAAAAATTTTACCCAATACTTTTCGGACAAATGTTAACGAAATATTTCGATAACAAAAATCTGTATCCGACATTCTCTGCGCACCTGTCAAGAAACTCGACATCGGTGGTTGTAACTCTTTTTGGACCCAAATTTGGCTCATTCCTAAAGGTCATCTTCTTTCTGAACACTGGTGACACCTGCCACTACGTCATGTCATGCTGAATAATTTGAATATTAAAACAAATACGGCATATTGTGAGACACGTGTACAATGTAAAATACTTATGGACGAAGTTTTTTTGCCAAATCAATGTATACTTAGTTCAAAACAAAACTATTTTTCAACAAATACATAAAGTTTAAAAACAATGTCGTTCCAAATCTCCATGACACCATCTGAAGAAGAAATTAAGCGAAGAATCACTCTGGTATGGCAAACTCAACCTCCATGAACAAGATAATCCTATTAGTCCTAAAAAGAAGTGTATACAACCAATGCATCCTCTCAATAGTAACCCACGGAACTGAAACATGGAACCTAACCAAGAGACTAACCTGTTAACTGAGAACCATGCAATGTGCACATGAGAAAATCATGCTCACCATCACAGTATAACAGAAGTCCAAGACATCATAGAAGCCATTAGGAAACTCAAATAGCAATGGGCTGGGCATGTTGCAAGAATGGTAGACAACCAATGGACACCACGACTCGCAACATGGACCCCGACGGATCATCAAATTTGGAACAGAGGCCAGCAGAATGAGATGGCAAGACGAACAGGACAGGTTCAGAAAAATATTGGCTCAGCTACGCCAACGACAGAGAGATGTGAAGAATCCTGGAGAAGGTCCAACGAAGACGATAAAAAACTGTTGATGGTATATTTTGTTGATGAGAGTCAGGAGGTGTGAAATAAGCATTCTCAAGAACTGTCAGGTATAGATATTTTCTTCATACGCGTACGCATCAAGGAAATCTATACAAAACAATTTTATTCATTTTTTGCTAAAAGTACCAACCACAACTATCTGGGAATGAGCCCTTTTCTGACAGGCAGTGGTAATTCGTTTAAGTGTGAAAAGTAGTAGTATTAAGAAGTTTCTATCGTGATATTTCATAAAAGTGTGTCGGATGCATTTTTATAAACAATTTTTTACAATGCATCAGGTATAGATTTCTTTCGATCGAAATATTTCAGTGACGTTTGTTTACGTTTGTAAAGTATCTAGTGATTCTTTATCAAAATATCCCATTAACGTGAACAGGAATGTGTTAGGCGACACCAGAAATACTGAAAAAAAGGATTGTCAGTATCAACGTGTGTTATGAAATTCAAAGACGTGTCAGGTAGCATAAGATATAAAGAAACGTCAATGTCACAAAATGTCATCCAGTGTCAATTTTAGCCAGAAACGTCACTAACAGTAATAAGGCAACAAGCCCTGTTGTGACAGGCAGTAGTCCTTTGTTTATGCTTGAGAAGTAGTAATATTAAGTTCTATCAGGTAAGTGTCAAGTATGAAAGGAAAAAAATCATGCACCAGGCAACATCATGATGTGCAAAGCAGCATCAAGCACAAAAAGTTGAGTTGTCTTTACAAGCCAAAATTTATACTTCTTTCAGCCTATGTGACCAAGTATGGTTTGTTATTCATAGCTGAAAATGTCATTTTCATTTTCAACTAATAAGTTATATGTACACATTTAAAACCCATTTATAAAATACCTATTCCCAAAGACTCCAATATAAATTACGAATAAAAATCTACATTTACTTTCACTGAACTTAATAATTGTCGATCAAGTAGCCAAAAATCTGGCCAGCATTGAATTCTATTAGATAAATTGGGAGAAAATCAGTCAGGTCTAGCCAGAAATGACTAATTTGGCAACCTTATTTTTAGCAGAATATTCCCGAAAGAAGGGGTAGTTTTGTCCACAAAAGCTAGCCATCTTAGAATCGGGAGAATATGTAAAGATTAACAGCAAAGGAGCCCGAAATGCTTTAAATAAGTATAGAATGGTCTCTCAGAATAATGAAATAACAAAAAATTAGTTACTGCAAATTTTTTTAACCTTAGACGACTGCTAAAAGGTAGGAATATCAATCATTTTTTCTAATTGGTTTAGGCAAGGTGTTCTAGTGGGAATCTTAATGTATTAAGGAACTAACTGTAGAAACGAAAAACTATTGGATTTATTTTCATCTAGTCACCCATGTATCAATGCTGTTTTTCTATTTTCCTTTTAATCATTGTTACAAATTAACTTGTCTTTTTATTTAACTGAAATTTCTGTGGAATCTTCCTAAATTAAAACTCGAAAGAAATGTGGTAGAGGTGAGGATAAACCAATATCATTCACTTAGTTTTGTAGATCCCTATATAAAGGTGATATTTAAAGAGTCATTGAATCCAAGGGGAGGGAGAAGGATGGGAAGCAAGATTAAATTTCAGTGCTTAGACAGGGACAAAGAACTCTTTGTAAGTCAACCTTACGAGAGAAAAATCGACCCTGGCAAACATTCAAACTAATTAATGTTTCTTCTGTATTTGTTACGTGTTTAATGTAAACTTATCACTTGAATACTTAGATACATACCAGTGTAGATAGAGAAAGGGAAACATAGCATAGATTGAAACCGACGTACGTAGAATGCGGTCATCCTGAGCACATCCATGTACTTCCTCATCAATAGAGGATACAAAAGGTGCTTAAGACCAGTGAAGCTCTGAGGCTACTCAGATTGAAATCAGTTGTAAGCAACCCACCAGGACTTGGTGCAACCTCACAGCACCATAAACTAAAAATGAATATGCAAAATAATGAAACTCCTGTGGAAAAAACTGGTGGGGCACAAGTTCAACATTTGTGCATCCTTAACAAGCAACTTCTGACAAAAATAATAGAAAATGGAAGAAAGAGTTCAAACCTCATAAAATGAATGAATTAAACAATATACTACAGATTTGCCTGCAAAATTTTCACGTTTATTGTTGACTTTGTTTAGTCAGCCTTATGTCTTAATTATTCTCAGCTATTCACTTAGTTAAAAATGCAAACTTTCACATGAGCCTAAAATGCTAACCATCAGCTCCGATAAAATTAATGATGATATGCTGCAAAGGGAAAAACAGAGTGAAAGGTGGGAATGACTTTTTTTCCTTAAAAAATAATATCAAAATATCAAAATAAAACCAAACGAAAATTTTACAATTTTATTTATAGATTCTTTTCTAAGTAAAATCTTTTTCATATTCTCTCATTTATTTAAGTTCTGGAAACATCAATTGAAAACCACATCTGACCAATAAAGATCAGATGGTCTTAAATTAAAGCTAAAATCTTTTAAAACTAATTTTATTGATTTTAAATCTTCAGTATATCTATACCTACAATGCATTCAAGCAACCATTCTCAATTTAGACTATCCTAATACTACTAGCAAGCATAAAGAAGTCAGGTCAGGGGCTACTCACTGCTACTGGAACCATGTAACCCACTACAAACCGTTACCTACTTGAAATGAAGATGGGCACTGCCAAGAATTACTCATAAGGGTTTGCAAATTACCAACATCACCAATATCCGTTTATTACCTATGGAAATTCTCAACAACGGTTTTTAGTGCTATTTTTTCTTTTTAGTAGGCAGCATTCACAGGACCTTTTGTGGACGCTGATTGCCGTGACATGTATGCTTTTTTGAAATTTTTTACCTTCTTAGCAACATTCAATATATTATTCACTACTTTCCTTTCCTTATATGCTTTCAGACAAAACCTCATAGAATCAGCAGAAGCATGGCATCAGCGGTGTTGCCAAGATTTCCCGACAGGAGAAATAGATCATCCAGCACCCATCTGATAGGGGTCTGCGGGCACTTGAGAGGACATATGACAGAGTGGAGAAAAGGCACAGATATGGATTTGAAATATGGGGCCAAAGAATGAGTAGGTGGCAACATGAAGACCAGGGAGAAGTCTTGTTCTCCCTAAAAGAGCGAGAGAAGCAAATAGTTTCCCAACACACATAGACAGAAGAGAAATTGACAAATATTCAGTATTAGGCCCCTACATCACCTTCCTGTTGATTGAAGTTGAACATTTGTAATGAAAGAAAGAAAAAAAAAATAATGTTTAATTGCACACATTCCTCTCTCTCTAGACTCATTTTTAAGAGTAAATAAAACAGTTCATACAACAGAAATAAATGTCCATTACATTTTTCAAAGAGAAACAAATCTTTCTTTTGAAATAAAGGGTTGTTGCCATTTTAGTTTTTTTCTCTTCATGGTTTTATTCAGGGCCAAGGTCAGGTTAAGGAGGTACTGAATGCAACACATATTTTCATTTTTATTTTTTATTGAATCTCATATTTGATAAATACTTGGGCTGTTCAAAAATTCTCTTTTCAAGTGGATTTCCTTGTTAAGACATTTCTAGTTTAAGGCTTGAGATTTATTGAGGGAAACTCAGAAAACCAGTACTGATGTCAAAGTAACAGTATTGCATGCCAATTCTAAATACTAGTTTGCAAATCCTAGTACTTGCCTAGACCTCCCTCTAGCACATCATGGGCCAGTGTGATAGGATATCGTCTATCACTCCTTATGGTTTGCATGATCAAAAATATACCAGCCATTCCAGCTGGGTCAGTGGTTTCAAAAGGCCCAACCACATCATTTGCTTTGAGTGGGGTGATATGCTCCAGAGGCGACTACCAAAACGTCACAGCACTATACATTGGTACCTACAACATTAGAACACTCTCTACAGACATGCACTAGACTAATCTTGAAAATGAAATCAATAACATCAAATTAACTAATCAAAATAAAGAGCAAACATCTTTATTGCTATGGAAAAGAAAAAAAAAAAGAAGTTGGCTTACTTATTCATAAAAAATTTGAAGACAACATTGGAGCTATCTCAAACTGCCTAGCCATTAGAAGCATAATTTTATGTAGACTAACATGCTAAAAGCACACCATAATCTACTTTGGGAGAAGTTTTTTTCATGAGTCGATATATAGAGAACACTTTTTCTTGAAAAAGTTTCAAAATTAGCACCGAAAATTAGGTGAGATTTCAAATAGAATTATTCAAAATGTGAAAAATGGGTGAAAATTTGGAGCAGGCAGATTTTTTCATGTTCTTTCATAAAAACCCGAATTCACAGAATCTGACCAAAACTGCGGTCACCATCCTTAATTTGGAATGCCCACAATTAAAAAAATTACAATATAGATTAATTGATATTTCCACCAGAATTGTTCAAAATATAAAAAAGTATGAAAACTTACATACTGGTAGTTTACTTGAATGCTCTTTCATATAAATTTGAAATACACATGATTTGACCAAAACTGTGGTCACTATATTTCATGATGGCCACCATAAATAACAAATTTGAAATGTAATACTGTAGAAAAACTGCAACTGGATTACTAGATCAGGTTTTGCAACTTCTTTGTGGCTCTTCCCATATGGATGCTACGATTGGCCAGGGCAATACTGAAAGATGATATGGGAGCAGTGAGATTGGTTCGGCTGCACGACCAGTGCAAAATATGGCAGAGCCTACAGAGGACCAAAGCAGTGTTAAGATCATTTTTCAAAGGTGCCACTGACCAAATCACATTGCAAGAGACTTTTTGCGTAGATAAGTATACATCAAGGATGAGAACCACGCAGAGAAATGCAATTTTTTTGCTTTCACGGTCAAGTTTCTTGGGAGTGTTACGGGAATGAAATGGGGGGGGGGATGACAGTGTCAGCCAGTCTCCTCCCTAGGCAAGATGTGAACACGGTTGATAGAATACAGTGAATGGTTCTGGTTGACTCTAGATGATTTTGATCAATTGTTAACAAGGTAATGTGCCATACATGGACAAATATACAATGGAAATTCTGTTAATATTGGTCAAAATTAATGCCACCGAAGTGCTAGGTGGTGTTCATATTATGCAGTCAGGTGCAATACATATTCTCTCAACCAGGAAGCACCCATGTGTATGGCCCTTCAGATTGACGAGTCTGATTTCAGGGTAGAGTTTGATCAGAAGCAAAAATTTGGGATTGAATCATGAAAGAGGGCAGATAATCAGATCTCAGAAAAATTGTGGAGTAGAGTGTCAGAGTAACCTATGTCTAAACTTCAAGTATCAATGGACAATGTGTGATTAATACCTAACTCTGAGGAGAAATTTGCACCACTCAAGGTTTTGACCCTACTAATGGCTGTTGTACAGGAAAATAAAGCAAGGGTATGCTCAGTAATAGACTACAGAGAGTTGAACAAGCATGTGGATGCGTTTATGGCCAACACAGACATCTGTGCCAAGAAATCAAGTAAATAGGAACAACATGGCATAAATGTAGCCATCTTGAAACTCGGGAAAGTGTAGTTGTAGGTACATGTCTGGGAATAATAGTGACCATTTCAGACGGTAATGTTCAAAGGGAGGGAGGTACTGCCTTACACAATTGGGATTTATTCTCAATGTAGCACCACTCATGATATGGTGTGTCATTATCGCTGTAAAGTCACATGAGTTCAGAGAGCAATGCACCCGCAACAAATGTCAGGAAGTATTTGTCGGATTTAGGTTTGATCAGTAAGGATCCAAAGTAATTAGATAATGATGCTCTGAATCTGACTGTCTGGGGGGGGGGGAAGCATAATACTTACATAGTATGAGTGGAAACAACATTCCAGACATTCCTGACAATTTTTTTTCCCTTGTGGAACACTTCCTAGTGCACATGAGGCTCCACATAGTAGTAGCATTCACAAAACGCAGAAGGAATGCAGTCACAAAGGTCGGGATACCGAAGTAAATGACACCCCCCTTAAAAATATGATTGTGGAAATGGGGCTGGAAAATGACCTCGCTCAAAGAGACTACAGTGTGAACGCCAAGTAAATGAAGATATGGGTCGATGCAAGTTCCCTGGCAATTAGAGTCTTGCTGGAAGCAAGTGGATCTATAACTGAAGATTCATGCTTGTGTCCAATGAAAAATGCATAGCACATAAACCTAGCTGAACTTGATATCATGTTGAAAGGCATAACTTGGCTCTTCCCTGTGTGAGTATAACAATCTCTGAAACCCTAACCGGCAAGGTGATAGTGAAAACAAAGGCCGTGAACCTGTACCACCGGTATGTGCTGCTTCTGTGGCCAAGTTAAACCCTAGCCAAATAATGAACATCCATCACTACAATGGATATCCCAGGGAGAGTCAGCCCATCCACATTAAGGGCAGTCATCGTTGGTCGTCAGAGAATGTGCAAAATGTCAATGAATAGATTTGTCACCTATACCTTGGCAGAGGGGAACATAAGTAGTAAGTGACACCTGGCACAGGCTGAGGTTGGACATCATCTGGTATGGTAGTGACCATCACTCCACCTACATAGACTCATATTCAATGAGAGAGGCCTACCAAACAAGCTCCACACTGATGGTGAAACTGCATTCTGAAGTAGGATATTCAAAACCTTTGTGGAGGAATGGGGTATCCGTCTGTGTTAATATAACACCAAAAGACTGCGCCTGCTAATGAAATTTATACATATGAAAGGCATCAATGCAGTGCCTTTGCAGGGATCCAAAAAAGAGAATGATGTATACAAGGGGAGGGGGGGGGACACCCCAGAACTGATACACACCTAAATTCAGAACAGGAAGAGTTACTGGTATTGTTAGCCCATAATCTATTGTGGTTGATAAAACACCACATCACTATAAAGACCTTCATTTACATCAGTGTGCATTGCTGACAACAAAACCTTTTCAAGTAGAAACAAAATTGTAATGAATTCAAATGAATTTAGTGAATATCAAGAAGCAACTGATGCAGTCAGCAATAAGTGTGAATGAGATGAGATTGAGAAGTTCCCTTTTGTAGAGAAGCACCAGATGAAAAAAGCTGCCCACAGGCTGCTACTGTGATTGGGGTGGGGGTGGGGATGGGGATGGGATACACAGAAATTAACAAGCTATCCTGATGTCAAAAATAAGACAGGCAGATTAAATCTGATTACCTTCTGGCCCAGGGTTCTATTCCATTTCATTCCAAACCTAACTGTTCAACCAATTAGAGACTGATTTTACTTGTAATGTCTTTTCAGGTGAAGTTATTTTCGAATAGAAATAGTGTCGATGTGTTTTAACAAGGAATCCATGCTATGTATCAGCTCGAAGAAGGAAATATAATTAATTCTAGCAAGGTATGTATTTTGTCACCTCATTTATACTTAACTACAGGGGATAGAGAAGTGATTTGCAAAGAATATTTTGGACTAATCACCTTTTTTCTGTCAGACATGGAGTAATGCTTCATTAGATTGTGCGGCTGATATGCTGCTCTAACAGTTCACACATGGTACTTTTTGGATAACTGATGTTTTTGAAATCATATCAAGAAAAAAAATACAAAAAAAAAAAAAACATGGCAATGAATGCAAAAAGCAGTAAGGTAGACACTGAGTGTTGGAATTTCCAAAAAACTTGGAGACTGGATTATTCTTCATCGGGCAAGAAAAAAGTGACAAATATCAGGCTACATCACCCACCATAGTTAACAGGGCAAGCAAGGAAAAATGAAATTGAGCAACTGAAAACAAACATTTTTTGCTAAGAAAATGAAGGAAATACTTGCACCAGCAACATAGTCTTGAAATGCATTGCAGAAAAAATTAAGCCTTTCACAAATGAAGAGTTTGTCAAAGAAAGTTTTACTGGCAGTGGTGGATATTGTTTGTCCTGAAAAGAAATCCTCATTTGCATTTATCAGCTCTGCAAGAACAATCACCCTGCAAGTTGAAGAAATGTCAGATGTTAAAAGTTTTTCAAGGGATGTTTGCGATGAATTGCAACTTTTTTTTGATTGCTCTTGAGGAATTGTGCTCTATTTTTTGCAATTATTATTAAAACATGCATCCCAAGAGATCTACAAGTGGTCCACCAGAGAACTCTAAAAAGACAATTACAATCAAAAGAGGTAATCAACCAGGAAATTGTGCATGAAAGTGAATCCTGGTCTCATTAGAACACAAACAAAATTTAATTGAGTCAATTTCACACTGGGTTGTCACAGATGGACAGAGAGATGGACGGTCATTTAGTGAATAATGATAATATCATTTATTCATTACATTACTAGCATAGTACCCGTCAAAAATTACAGGATTATTTACATATGTAACTGTTCTATCAATGATTTTTCATTTTTAAATGATTCAAGGTATTTAAAGAAAAACCTTTTTTTTCAAAATTTGGAATCTGGTTGTTGTGAAGATTGAGTCTTTGACAAAAAAAAAAAAAAAAAAAAAAAAAAAAAGAAGCACATATTGCTCTAATAACCATTTGTACAATAACAACCTGCCCCACTTTGATTTCAAAGTACTGCCACCAAATATGAGTAGGGGTTTAAAAGAAACAACATTTTCCTTTGTCCACAAGAGGAGTATAAGAATCTCTTGAACCCAACAACATTGTAGAAACTTGGTGTCCCTGAACTGTGGTGATTAATAATTTTTACTTTGTTAAATAAGTCTTGAAAATTAGAAAATCTTTCATTACAGGGACCTATGCCATTTTCAGCATTTTAAATCATTGGCAATATTTGCTATAGAAGATCATATGCATAAATTTCCTCTGCCTCTAAGGAAAATTTGTTTTTCAAGAAAAAATCTTATTACTTTTTATGTATATTTTTATATCAATTAAAAAGTGACAAATGAATTTTTTGAATGATTTTATAAATGTGCACGTGTAATTTTTGTTAAATTATATAATTTTCATAAACATTTTTGTTGAGTTTCAATAAATGATAGAATACCGTTCATGAAACAAGGAACCGATGTAGGGAGAGAAAACAAGTATTTGGACACTTACAAAATATAATTTACACTCATGTATTTTGATATAAAAATAACAATTACAAAAAACATTAAATATTTCCATACATACAATGCAGAATAAAATATTAAGTGAAGAAACAGTAAAAAAAAGTAATCGGACACAATTGAAAATTCATTATAAAAACAGAGAATGAATGCAGATCTAGACTTTTCTGTACCTGCATAGAAACTTTTTCAAGCAATAATTAACTCAAGTATGTTTTCATCACAGTAGTCATTCACTTCTTTTACTCTTTTGAAAAGAGGCAGTCATAGTAAAGTAAAGGAGATCTCAACTGAACAAAAAATGTCATAATCAAGTAACATAATGAAAGTTCAAGGCTATTAACAAAATGTTAAAAAATCTGTTGGATTTATTATTCTGAAGTGGTTTGGCATCATCAAAAATCTTCCTCAAACTGGCACTTAACAGAAAATTTATCCACAAGCAATTAAAAAAAAATACTAAAAAACAGTCAACGTGAATCCAGTGGTAACTTAAAAGGAGATCCAAGATGATTTGAAAACAACTGGTACATGGGTCACTAAAAGACCTATTGGTAATGAACTACACAAGAAAATACCTTTGCGGAAAAAAAAGCACCAAGATTTTCGGATGAAGTTCACTTGTGACCATTTAGAGAAACCTAATTATTTCTGGAAGAACTTCATCAGGTCAGATGAATATATATATAGATATAATTGTATATGATACAAAAACACCATCCCTTCAGAGAAGCAGGGAACTATAAATATCATGGTTTATTGTGTTTCTCTTTCAATGATATGGAGGCATTCCACATGATTGAATGAACCATGAATGGTGCGATGTATTGGAGTATTTTAGAAGCTAACATGTTCTCTTCAGTGCTACAGCTGGAGCTTGAAGAAACTTGGATCTTTCAACAAGATGATGACTTGAATGTCCAATTGGAAATTTATGGCATTGCTTGAAAGACCGAATTCATATCATAAGGACCCCCAGAAACATTAATGATTTGAAGGTCTTTTGCAAGGAAGAATGAACCAAGAATCAAAAAAATGTTATGAAGGGCTTGTGAAGGGATACGAAAAACGTTTCTTAACAGTAATCGCAAACCATGGCTATGCAACTAAGTATTAAAATATGAAACCAATTTGTCCGAATACTTTTTTCCACCATTTGTTTTAATATTTGATTCTGTATTGTATATCAAAAAGAATGTATTTTTTTCTTAGCAATTGTCAATTTTATATCAAAATATATCACCTGTATAAATTTTAATTATATGTGTGCATCAGAAGTATATTAAATGAATTTGAAAGTGTCCAAGTATTTTCTTTTACTATGCCAACATAAATTCCGCCCCCCCCCATTTTGACCCCTAGAAGGCTAGAAATGATTCCCACACCTTTGATTTTTACAGAGATTGTCTCTTCCATTACCAGACATATAAAACTTCTCTCGTACAGCCAAACATTCTCTCCCTCTAATACAACTTTAGTTCATAACAAAATTAGCTTTTTAGCCACGCATATAAACATTCTCTAACATATAAATGTTATATTCCTCATACAACTTTTTTTCAAACCCTTATTTTGTATGTATAAACGTTCTCCCTCTCATGTATACATCTTTTCAAAAATACATTTTCGCAGAATACTCACATGCGAATGCTTTTTACATCACAACTCCATAATGAGCAACTGTACATAAAATATGTTTAGTTTTGCATGATAATTGCATTATAAATCAAAACAGACTATCTGCTAAAAACTTGATAGAGTATGATTTTGAAATAAAAATAGCCTGTTTGATCCTGAGCTTTAATCAATATCCATGCAAAAAATCAGACCCCAGAGATTTTTTTTGTTTGGCTAATTTAGTAATTTTATAATGTGAAAATGATCAACAAAAAAAATATTTTTCAGGACTTGTTTTGATTCACTTTATCAGTATGGAACTTTGGAAAATTTGTAAAACTTGCCTTTTTTGATAATTGTCATGCAGTTGTTGAAGCTAAAATCTAAACATACTACATGGAAATTAAATCAAACTGAAAAATAATTTAGGCTATGACTGAATCCAAATTAATAATGGTTATTCCACTGTTAATAAGGTGAATTCAAGCTTGTGAAATGATAAGTGACGATAGTAAATCAATTAGATTTTGAACCCCAGCCATTGCTAAATTACAATTTATCTAAATACTTAAGCTTAGGAATAATCATATTGACATAATCACTAAAATACACACAAAAACAGAAGGGTTTTATTTATACTAGGAAAAAATGTCATTTTCCTTGATTCAACTCTAATTTTTCTCTAGTATTCATGAAATTTTAAAAATGCCAAGAAAGAATAAATCATTTAGAAATCAAGGTTAAAGCAAATATTTAGAGGCTATAAGATTGGATTATTATCTAAATATAAAATCAAAAATCAAGAGCAGCTGCAATCCAATCATGATTTCAGCCCCAAAACACTAAGTTTTCACTCATTAATTTTTTGTCTTTACTTTATATAAATTTAATACTTTTAAGGCAGAGAGACTTTATGGTTCTATATCATTGATGATAATTTAATCAGGAGGATATTTGCTCATTTTGAGTCTAATGCAAGATTAAAAACAAAATAAATTTAAATGAGAAAAAATCATTTAGAGAAAAAATCTGTTGAAGATAAATTCACTTATAAGATAGTTACATGGGAAAATACTTTAATTTTAGCTTGAAAGTAAAAACTTTCAACAAGTTTCCTCAATAGATATAAAAGGTTTAAAGTCCTTGTGTCTTATAATAAAGTAGTTCATTCAAACTCAGGTTAACATTTCATGTATATCAACATGTTATATGATATATATTCTTGTGATATCGTTTCAGACATCAGAGAATACTTTAGACTCATTTAATTAAAGCAGGTAGAATTCTTTGTGAAATCTTCTCAACTTAAGGCAACCTAGAGAATTTTTTCATAAGAAGCAATAACTCAAATTCATGAAACAGAAATTAGCTTGATTTTAAGCAGTACAAGATTTTGGTCCCATTGGGGATTAATCAATTTAGTATTTAACATATATAGAGATTATCTATTGGAACAAAAATCTAATTAAATCAAAGAAATTTATGTTACATTAAGGAAAAAAAACTAGATAAGAGAGCAATGTTCAATTATTTACTGCAAAATGGCACATCCACTCTGGGAAAGGTCATTGTGCCTAGTGATGGTGGTCGCTAGAAACGCGCCAGTTTCCAGCTAGCATACATATACATTGAAATGAATATAAGGGTTCAGTTTAAAATCATAGTAACATAGTAATTATAACCTGCCCTTGGAAAATAGGGGTGGGGGCAAATAGTCCAAGTTCTTCCCCGAGGTCCTGCAAACCAAATTTGGTTGAGCTGTATGCCAATCTTTATGGGGCAGGGCAGAGCAGCAGCAACAAACAGAGCCATATCGTTTTACACAAATGGATTACATTGAGCAAATTGGTTTTGACATATCGAATACTTATATGTTACAAATGTAGGCTTCGTAAAGGAGGTCAAACTTAATCATATATTTATTCAAGGCTACAAATATCTTATTAAAGGTGATATAAAAGCCTACAAGTATAAAGAAGATATAAATGAAAGATTTTCAAAAAGATTTCCAATTTGATTTAAAAGTTATAAGAGCCATGTGCCGGGAGGTCACTTCCTTGAAATTTAATACGTACACTAAAAAATATGGGATTAGAAAATGAGAGATTGCAACGGGGAAAACATTAGTAGGGAGAAAAAATAAATTGAAAGAAATGAAAGAACGCAAAGAAAATATAGAATGAAAACAAAGAAAAATATTCTTTCCAATTGTTATTTCAGATTTTTTTTTAAAGTTAATTGTTGTGAGTGATACATTTGAAAAAAAAAGAATCCATAATTTATACTAATTCCAAGAACCTAAAAAGGATGAAGATATGCGACTACTGGAGTTGGACAGTCTTTATGATTTCAGCTCTAAGAGCCTAATTTTGCACCACAATTTCAGGTAAAACCCTTCCTTCTTGAGATGATGAATCCATGACTGTGTTCATGCACTCATTGAAGATATGAAGGAAGGAAATTAGGACCAGAGTTTCAAAACAGAATCACAAGTGACATCTTTTGATGTATCAAGCTTCAGGCGACGTCAAATGTCTTCAGTACCATCCGCATGGCAATAATAATGATACTATTACCATTATATTTGCTAAAGTCTTCATTTGCTCCACTGTAAAAAAAAAAAAAAAAAAAAATGGACATGGTTATTTTACATGAATCTATTGTAATAATTATCTTCATTGAAAGCATTTTTCTCTATGAGTCAACAATAGATATACTAATAGAGTTGAATTCATTTGAGTTTCAAAATCTGCAAGATAAGCAATTATTATTTTCTATAGCATAGAAAAAAAACAAAACAATGGAAATTACTATACCTATATCGTGTACAGCAGTAAAAGAGAAGATTAGCATATTAGTACAATTATGTTTTGGAATTAGGGAAAACTAATTGTAAAGTAAATTCATATTCAAAATAGATCGGAGAGCAAAAAAATTCTTTCAAAAGGAAATGATTGTGAGAGGGGTCTGATATGTAAAGGTTGTGAATAAATAATTTATTTTAAGCTATTGGTAACAAAAGGGAGTAAACTCTACGAGACAGGATTTGATACAATTCAACTTCACACACACATATATATATATATATATATATATATATATATATATGACAATATATACATAAAAAAATATATATAAAACAGAAAACACAGTATATATGTGTATATATCAGTTCTATAGTCCGGAAGTAGGATATCGGCCTCTGGGTCTGAAGTGAAGGTTTCAACTCATCCATTATGAACTTATGCAATGCTATTCCATGGGAATAGAGCACACTGGTGGATGAAGAATTTCTGTGTAAATAAATATATTACTTAGATTAAGCCTGATAGACCGTCCAGTTCTGTGGTCAAAAGATTAGATATCGGCCTCCAGGTCTGAAATGAACATTTCAATCCTGCCTCGCGATACAGAATGAGATAATGGAAATTATATAGCCGAACTGAGGATATGTAATGAATCGAAACACCGGTCTAAAGAAAACACAATAATACATATATATATGAATATATATAAAAATGACACACGGATATAAACTTACATGGATATGTAAATACATATGCATGCATCTATAGGCATTTTAATTATATAAACACACAAATCAGCGCATAAAAATATATACATATATAGATACGTATATATATATATATAAAGATACACTTATACATATATATACAAACACAGACACACATTTATATATATATATACCTACTTATAAATATACATATATACACACTGATAAACATAGACATAAATATACATACCTAAAAACATACATATATATATATAAATACCAGAAAACATACATGTACATATTCATAACTGAAAACATACATATATATATACATGTATATGTATATATACATATACATACATATATACATATATATATATATATACATATACATATAAATACATACAAATATATATACATATACATTTAAATACATATAAATATACATACATATAAATACATAAAAATATAAATACATATATACATATATATATATGCATATATATACGTATACATAAACGTATATATATACATTCATTTGCATATATATACATTTA